>VZDJ01000301.1:6407990-6506631 GCA_008694505.1 Cyanoderma ruficeps | reverse complement strand
TTTTGACCATTCTGTGCTGTAGCTAGTTTTCCTCTTAGTATTAAAGTGAATATATTGCAAACTGAGGAGAACCTATTTTGAGAAGGCTGGATCCTTTCAGGATGAGAATATTTTTATGCTGGTAGCTGTGCTCTCCCCAGAGGAACCTTGGCTTAACTCTAAACTCGGTTGTCACTGCTAGTCTTCATTTCTCATCATTTCCAGAATTACTGTACTGTAAAAGCAATTTCTGAAATATCATTACAGATTAAGACAAACCTTTTTCTATCATATAGCTTAGAGAGCCTTGGTATGTCTAAGAGACATGTTTGTGTCAGGAGACAAATGGTTTTTTACTTACGTTTCAGATTTAATGGTGACTAAAAGTGTTTACTCATTATGCAGCTACCAGCACACAGAGCCTTTCCTGCAGATATTGTTGGTAATGAGAACTGTTTTTTAGAAATATTTTTTAATAATGAAATTGCAAGAATTGCAGCTAATGAGGCACAACTTGGCAAATCAGTAGTGAGTGCTGGTTCAGTCCATGTGCTGCTCACTTGTGAAGAGTTGTCCTCACCCCATGCCTTTGATTTCCAGCAGCAGGGCAGGGATGGGTCCTGTGTGTGTTCTCATACCCTGAATCTTTGAAAATTTGCTACTCTGCAAATTCCAGGGCTTTTTTTTTTTTTATTGCCTTTGTACATGAAAAACTGTTAGGATCATATGTTAGCACTAACTTCTTTATTTCTCTCAGGCCTAGGAAATAAAGAAGTTGAAATTCGCACAGCTTTCATTGAGGAATATGTCTTTCATCATGGAAAATTTCACACCTGCTTACACAAGCTCCCCTGTCTGAACCTGGTGGAGATGTTTCCTTTTTTTTTAAGCAGAGAAAGATTGGATTTGACCGTATTTGTAGCTTTCCTTTATTGACCACAAATGCTCTGCTAAAAGCGGTTTGTTTTTGCTGCATCTCAGCAGTGCAAATGACATGCTTCAGAGCAGTAGTGGGCACTCCAGAGTGGTCAGCCTGATGTTTATTAGGATTTTTATATGAGCTTGAGTGGCATGTGATTAAAGGGATGATTTTGAAGTTTCACACTGCGGCTCTGTTAATGCACTTGTCATTTTTCAAGTGGTGCTAGTGCAGGAGTCATGGAGTGGTTCTTTATGCCCCCAATACAGCAAACCTTTAATGAGGAGCCCTTTTCCCTCCACCTGGTGCTATCTGCAGTTCAACTTTTTAAGGGAAAATAGAGAACTTAATGACAACTTAATATTCAGCCACTGAAAACTGGGGTCTCCAGTCCTGACCTGAGTTTCCTTTCTGCCTTTTTGCACTCTTAGATGTCAGGCAGAAGATGTGCTAATCTAAACCTCCCCTCAGATTATTTACTGGGGTTTCTGAGTTGTACACACTTAAGTGTGTTAAAGTCGTACTCCTAAAAATGTCTGCCATTCTTGGCCTCAGTGGGGACGTTTTCTTCCAATCTCTAAACTGTCAATTTGTCCTGGAAGTGGAGCTTCTGTGCTAAACAACAGGGAGTAGCAGAGGGCAGGACAATTGTACAGAGCAGGAGACTTGAAGCACCTGGCAAATATTTGGCTATGCAGTTCTTCCCACAGGAATGTAATCAGCTCCCTTCTCCCACCATCTGGAAGAGGGAGCATTTTTGCCAGCAGAGGAACTTGCTCTGCAGTCCCCATCCTGCCTGCCTTCTGTTCTTTTCTCCACAAAGAGCATTTTAAGAGCATTTTTTCCCTTTCTGACTTCACAGGCTGATCCAGAATCCCACGTGAGAAAGTAAATGGAGGTGGCGATATTGTGGGATGGATATTTCTTGGTTTTGTCAAAAAAAAAAAGAAAAAAAAAAGGAAAGAAGTTACATTCTGCTCAAGCTTTTTCAAGGTTTGAGAGCATTTAGTGCGCTGACCTATGGAAAACAATGGTCAACATCAGCTTTGAAATGAAGCTGTGCTTTTTGCCATTCCAAACCATATTTGAGCAGCTTCCCGATGATTTGGTAGAGTTTCATGGATAGAAATGAAACAGAATGGTGTACAGCAGCTTGGGGTTTATTTTTGTTTTGTTTTCCCTTGGCCAGAATTTCTCTGCAATGGAGATTCTGGTTCTGCCTGAAGCTGTGCTGGTTCATGTGTCAGAGAGGTGGTTCACGTGTGTAACACAGGCATTAGTGAGCTGCATCAATTAATCTTGAATTCTGATCAGAAAAGTGCCTTGTCTCTTAGCTCAGAGTTGATTAGAGGTGTCAGTCCCACACAATCAGTTTGGAGAATTCCTTGTGGCATGTAGTTGGTATTTCATTAAGTTTGGGGTTCTTTTGTTTTAAATGTAATTAAAGAGATGAAAGTAAAGTATCATTTTTCACTGTTATTGATGGAGTATGGTGAACACACTTAAAACTTTTATCTTCTGCCCCTCGGGTTAGGTGGGTCCTTTATGTAACCAGCAGATTCTGGTTATTGTTCTGATGAAATTGTGTTCCAAGGACGTGTAAATGCACGACCCAAGGGTGTGTTTGCTGCAGGGGCAAGGCTGCAGGGTCTGTTCATGACTGCAAGACATCTCCTCTCTTCTGCTTACACGGCTGGGAGCTGGAAAAGGTCATGAGGATCATCAGGAAGATGTTAAATGGGCTGGTGCAGCCTGTAGCCTGTCTGAAATGGGTGTTCTCCATCACTTTTCACCACCCAGGCTGGTTAAGTGAGTAAAATGTCAAGGCTGAAGATGAGAATGGGAACCTCAGAGTTAATGTTCCAGCAGCCCCTGAGAAGTCAGGTCAGGAACAAACCCCCTGTTGCCACCAGGGTCATTTAAACAAGGTCTGAAGGATGTGATGCACTGTAGCAAACTGGGGGATGAAAATGAAACTATTTAACAGCATTTAATTAAAGTGTTTCCCATAATAACAATGCATGCATCTTTAATGATCATGAAAACTGTTTCCCTTGCTTGTTCTTCATTTTGAACACCGGTTCTTACAGAATTTTCGTCTATAGAACCGACTATATGTGATAATCAACAACTGCTCAGATGCACAAAGTTGGTGTTAAAATATTAATATTGCCAAATCAAACAGTCTTTTCTTAAAAATTAAAAAAGTCACTCACTCCAGAGCAAAGCTCAATTGAAGCAATGTGATTCCTCCTTGTCCTTTTATCCATAAATAATGGATTTTTTAAAAAATGGAAGGACAACTTCGTGGATTGTTAAGGGTAAGAAATATTCAAAGATTCAAACCACAAATAAAGTATTATTTAAAGCAGCTACTCAGATGTTTATTCTGGGGATTTTTGTTTCTAGCCTTCACTCTTGCATTGCTCTCAATGTGCCAGTTAGTTCTTAGGGAAGATTTCATTTTTGGAGTGTGGGGAAGAACTAATCACTTCTGATTGAGCATCTACCCAAGAAGTGCTGGGCAAGTCAGACACTTCTTATTTGTATTATTTCCATTTCATAGGGAGGACAGATGTGGAGCTCTGAGAGGGGACTGGAAATCAGTAAAAGAATAAGACCAGCAGATGCTCAAATTGTCAAGCCTAAAGTGGCTAAATCTTGAAGTGTAGCACTTGCAATCCCAAAGTCAACACAATCTGCCAGAGAAGTTTCTGGTTTAAATGTCCATTTGTCTTGTACAAAGAGAAAATAAAGAGAGACTGAAGGCAGTCAAATATTAATTTATTATTCTGGAGTTTCAGAAAGTCCAAGCACCTATCTAAGTCACAGTGTCCTGAAGTTCTTAAGGGCTCTGAACATAGGTTTTATAAATCAAATCTTTCTGCACACGTTATTTTGGTTTGCTGTGTTATTTTTAACCTCCCCTGCTGCAATGATGCTGGAGTGATGAAGCTGGGACACATTTGAGAGCTCCGTGGGAAGCAGAGCTGGGACCAGTTTTACAATTGCTATCCTGAAAATCAAACACACCACGTTCTCCTGGACCTGCTTCCCTCCCACGAGCTGCTCAGCACCTCCCTTAAACCAGGCAGCACATCTCCTGGTCCATCTCTCCTTACAAAACAGGGAAGGAAAATTACTGCAGGGTCAGTGTGAGCCCAGCCAGTGGCTGCTGCTGCTGCTGCCCCAAAGCCGTGCCCACACTCCTGCTGCAGGGCATCCCACTCTGCCGGGCTGTGCCCATTTCATGGCAGCCCTGAACCCTGATTCAGGTGATCTCAGAAACAGAAAATGGCTGTTCAACATCTCTTTTTTCTCTTCTAAAAACAACCATTTCAAAATATTTTGCTAGCGAAGTGATGCTGGTTAAGCAATGTTCGCCCGATGCAAAGCCTTTAAAGTACAATAAATTTTTAAAATAAAAGCCTCTCTTTAAGGAAAAAAAATATTTTGAGGAACTGTCCTTGGGAAGTTATCTTGGGCTTGTAAGCTATATATCTTAATTATTTAATAGAAATTTTAGATGAAAAAATAATAACTTTCACTAAGTTATAATTTTAACTAACTGATGGACATGGGATATATAACTTGGAGTTAAGTTTCCATCTTCTTCCTTAGTTTCGAAAACCTTTGACTGGTGTATTCCAGAATTTACAAGTTTGTCTTCATTGAATTAAGTGTCAGGAAATTTTGTAAGGAACTTTCTGATGTAGAAATCTCAAGCAGGGCAACAAGAATGGATGGTGGGAGTAACAAGAATTGGCACAGTGGAATTCAGAGACTGCACGGGAGGTTTACAAATAGGAGAGGGGATGGCATTAATAATGTTTTTTCATTACTGCATCCATAACCTGATCCACTGGGCCACTGAAGAACGGGGTCTAATGAATTCCATCTCTTCCTGAAGAAGCATATTAGCCATCCATGTGCTGGGGGTTTTAATTTGCAGAGAGACAAAATGCTGCTTGACCCAAGTGCTTGTTGAATACAAACCAATGACAAATATATATGCATAATTTAACTGCAGTTTTCGAAAATCTTTTTCAGAAAAAAAAACCTTCAATGAAATCATTTGGTGTCTCTAGTTTTATTCACAGGATGTAAGAAATCTACATTCACATTCCAAAATCTACAGCTAAGCAATTGAGGTTCTCTTTTCTCTGCCTCTTGGATTCAGGTTGAGACAGGAAATACAAAGTGTTCATTTTAAAATATGAGTGTAGTGGTCACCACTGCATGTCTTTTTAAAGACAAAATGAAATTGGTAAACTGAGGAGGAGGTTTTCAAAGAGGAGTGAAGTTTAGTTATTTGAATTTACTGTTACCTATTGTTATCATGGAATCATTTCTTTGATAAGGGACAAATTTTTATGAAAATATATCAATGCACTGAAATTCTGTAGGGATTTGTAGCTCCCTGTAAAGAGCAAAATGTGTGTTGAAGAGTGGCTCAGAATGAGCCTCTTTGGCACTTTTCTGGGAAATCTGGTATTTAGTGTAGCTGTGTGGTGGAATGGAAATACGGCAAAAACCTGATCTGACCGTCTAGCCTGAGCCATCCAATATAATACATCCAAGGATGTTACACTTCTTAATCTTTTTACTTGAGTAAAAGTTTTAATTATAAAACAGAGAAAAATATAAATGTCGCTTAAACAACTTTCTGAATTCCATTCAGTCCCAGGAACGATCACCAAAGAATTTGATTAAAAGAGTCAGAGCTGTGCTAAAGGCAGTTCTCTCCAGTGTGGTAAAACCTTTATTAAAATTCCAATTAAAATTCACCAAGAGGAAGGCTGCTGTTTGTGCCACTTGTCCTGGGAGCCACAGGCATCTCTGTCCAGCAGAAAGGCTTTTTGCCTGTTAATTGTATTCACATTTTGTAGCATTAATGTATAGAAAGGTATTGAAGCAGGATTAGGGCTGGAGGGCTCCTGGATAAATTGTTGGTTTCTGTAGTGGTGTTTGGACCATGTGTATACAAGGGCAGGTTAATGTACTTAATAGGAAATCTTTGCCGTTTGGTATGAAAAAGGATTAAAATACATAAAAGAGTAGATAAGAGAGTAAAACTTTTGCTGCAGATAAGAGTAAATCTTATTTATTGGTGACCACTTTTCATGTACTTGAATAGTTTGTAAAGGATATTCTCACTTTGTATGCCCTTATAAACATTAATGAAGCCGGGGTGTATTTTCTTGAGATTCATGCAAAGTTAATATTCGAGGAGGTTGACTGTGAAGCACTGTCATGGAGAAGCAGTGTGGCTGTAATTTTTAAGGGTGTAAATACTGTATAAGGTTTGTAGCCAGGGGATCCTGCTCACAAAGGCCTGTCCAAGGCTGGCTGGAGAGAAGTGTAGGAGAGCCTACTCAGGGAAAAACTCAACCTAAGTAGTAATGCCAGGAGTTTCTTTCCTATGTAACGTCCTCAAAACCAAAGGGATGAGGAATGGGATTGCAGCCTTGTAGAATTTGCTCATCAGAGTGTTTGTATGGTGTTAATGACAAGGAATGTTAAACTCAAAACTTCTGGTTTAATGAGGGCACAGCATTTCACATAGAAATTCAAATGGTTGTCGGGCACCACTCTGGAAGATGTACCTTAGGACAGGAACGTGTTGTCTTCCCAATACAGGAAGAACTGAGTAACAGGACAAGGGGGAGTGGGTTCAAACTGAAAGGGGGCAAGTTTGGATCAGATATAAGGAAAAATATCTTCCCCATGGTGGTGGTGAAGCACTGCCACAGGTTTCCCAGAGATGATGTGGATGCCCCATCCCTGGAAGTGCCCAAGGACAAGTCGGAGCAACCTGGTCTAGTAAAAAGCGTCCCTGTCCACGGCAAGGGTTGGGAACTTTACAATCTTTAATGTCCCTTCCAACCCAGGCCATTCTGTGATTGCTTGATTTGTTTCCCCACAAATGTACTTGTCTCTAGCAGATCTGAATCGCCCCCTAATTTGCTGGTGCCAAGACTGGATGGGAATGTTAACGAAAACTAATTTTCCAAAAGGAATCCCTATTGCTCTGGCAACTACTAAACCTCTCGAAACCCAGCCTGGCTTGGATATCGCTGAGCCACACTTTTAGGAGGGTGAGCCCGGGAAGTTGCTTCAGGAGATGGCACTTAAAATTCTGAGCAGGTCGTGGGGATCTGGACCTTTTGACTCTGCTGCTTCTTGGTGATTGCTGTGGCAGGTTCGGTGTGACCAAAGGTCCAGAGCTGTCCTTGCTGGCCAGGATCCATCAGCTCCTGGAGGACACGGCCTCCCCAGTTCCAGCAGCCCAGAGGATCCCACACTGAGGGGAGGTGACACAGGGACACCCCGGTGTCATTGCTGCTCTTTGCTGTGACTAACTGCACAAACCCTGTGATGGCTTTAATGGAGTTTACAGCACATTATACACAGAGCTTGCTGTAGGTGGCAATGGAAGGATTTGCTGAACTCACAGGTTTGTGAAGTGTGGCACTGACAGGGCTTAAGGCTCCATCAGTTCTAGTTCTGCCATTAAGCATTGCCCCAGTCTGCAAAATGAATATGGATGACATCTGAGAAGGTTATGCTAATTAGTCTGGTTGAAGTCATTCCGTGGCTCAGATTGCGTAAATTAATATTTTTAACTCTCGTTTTAATGGGGGGAACAATTGAAAGCGACTCTAAAATCAGAACATTGTAAAAAGCTATTGCTAGCCCGTAAACGTGGCTCTAGATGATGAGGATGCTAATAAAGAGAGGATAACGTGTTTTTCTAAATATCTTTCTCAAAAAATATGCAGATTAGATTTAATACATATATTTCAGGATTTCATTTCTATGTATTTATTCTACTACTGTATAAATAAAAGATCCGAATTTCGTACCATATTTATAAATGACAATGTTATGAACTTTAATTTTTTAAGAGAACATATTGAGTCTTTTTAGTGTTGAAATTAGGTCTTTTAGAGTCATAGGTGCAGACCAAATGAATTTCAAGCTTTCTTTTTGTGTTTCAATGTTGGTAATCTGCTCAGCTGAGCTAGTCTCCATCTGCATCTTTGAAACTACCATTTGCTTCTGAGATATTTTTATACCCTGATTTTTCTGCAGTGTCATGTGGAAGACCCAGGTTAACTTTGTTTGCTCCACAGAGATGCTATTATGCCTTTTGTGTAATGCTATGCTTCTGTATATCTGTCAGAAGATTTTGGAGTTCCCAGTCATCTCTTCTATAGTTTCTGGGGTGAAAAAAAAAGCCATAAGCCCTCCCCCACCCCACTTAGGAAGCCCCTTAAACACTGAAATTTCATTTGACAAGAAGGTTGTCAAAGAAAGAAAAATACTTCTCCTTTTATGCAAATCCTAACATTTTGGAGGGCAGAGCATTGCTTAAAAGAATTTAAATTTAGAAATGGAACAAAGAGGGCAATGTTAAATTGAAATTTCCAATTATTTTTTGTAATACCCCATGATTTCGCTCATCAAAACACTGAGACCTAAATATGCATCAAGACCCCACTGTCATAAAGAACCTCAGGTCTAAGACAGCAGGTGTGCCAGGACATATTTGAATACCATTGGAGATGTGACTGGAGCACATTTAGATGCTTCTGCATCATTTATGAGTGATGGGAATAATGATGGAACAACTGAAGCTTCATGTAAAGTTGTGGGAAAAGAATTTTGCAATTTATGAATTATTTGGCCAATTTGTGCTACGTCATCATCACTGAATTGCCACCTGAGGGAGTTCTACCAAGGGTTCAGGTACATGTGCCTTAGCCCACACGTCCTTGGGTATCCTCAGAAAGAGGTTTTGAGAAGAACTCAAGATTTTGGTAAGACAGAATTTCATTTGTAAATGACATTATCTAATTATAACCATAAAAGTGCTTGAGGAGCTGGGCAGAGACACCTCCAAAGAGACACTGAGGGGAGATCGGCCTGGCAGGAGGACAACCAGGACCAGGACAGATTAGAACAAGCAATGGACATCTTCATGAAGTCATTATTGTATTTGAAAAGTTGATTGTTGTTTAATCACTTTGTGGTTTAATTTACAGCAGCAGCTGCTGTAAAAACTCCAGTTAAAGCCCAGCACTTCTGCCTGGGGTGGCAGGTACATCTCTGTCCCTCTGAGGATGCTTGTGCCACACTGCTGCTGCTGCCCAGACCACTTGCCCTTCTCACAGGTGTGCTGTAGATAGAGATGCAGCCCCTGAGGGGATCAGACTGAACTCTTACAGAGATTTTCAACTTCTGGCACACTGTCCCAAACAGGCTGTGCTGTGCCTTTAAACCTTTGAACACCAGGTGTGAATTATTTGATAGGAATAACTTAAAGAATTTTTATGGATTGAGCCTCTCAGAGGTGTGCACACACGCCATGCAAGAAGGCTCTCGCTGTCCAAAACAAAGTGAAAGCCCCATGTGAACTTTCATTTTCATTTTTTTGTCTCAGCCTTTTGGCATGTTTTTCCTTGGCTTAAACTACTGTTTTAGGGGCAGTGACTGTGTGTCTTTTCAGTGTTAATGTTCGTGTGGAAAAATGTCTGTCGGGTTAACAGGCAACCTGCACGGTCTCACAGACAAGTGTTTACCCTGTACGAGGCAATCCAGCAGGATTTTTATTTTTTTTTTTGACAAAAAACCAAAATTCTCCTGGTTTTGTTTTGGTAAATGGCTTGCTTGCATTGAGTTTCTAATTAAGCTTGGGTTTATATTGAGAGATTATTTCCAGTAATGCATCCCAGATAAACAGGTGACAGCAAACCACAGACAAATCCATCATGAATTCCGGCGTTATCAATCACTCTTTAGCTAATGCCAAAATCTCCAAAGACAAGCATTTAACTCTGTTCAATGTGTCACTGTATGTCAATTGTTGATAGAGAGTTTTTTTAATGATCTCTGATGTGTCATGCTCCACTTAGAATTCTCTAGTGTTTCCACTGATAAATGCTGAGGCATAAGTGTCATTTGCATGAACAGAAGCTGTAATTATAAACGTACTTATGGTCTGTGCTAAAGTCAGGAATGCAAAGAAGGGTGTTTGCTAATGTAGAAATATAAATAATGGTTACCAATGTTCACTGTTTAGCATGGAAATTATATTTCTAATCATTTGAGATGCATTTTGGTTTTTAAAAAAGTCGTATTAGGAGGCTTGATTTGTAGTTTTTATTATTTTGCAGTTGGTGATCATATAAATAATTTTGGCAAGAATTGTGTCTCCATTTATGAAATGAAAAAAAAAAGTGTGAGAATTAACTTGGCTAATTTAAGATTTAAGGTTAATGAAGACCATTTGAGAGGCGTCTGCATTTCCTTAGAGCTGTATCCTAAATCAGTTTGATTTTTGTTTTTAAATTATCAGTTTTGGATGTACTCATAATTTAAGAAAGATTCTGTTGCTCTTAAAACACCAGGCAGTTTTTGACCTGATCAAAAGTTGCTGTTTGCTGGCAGGAAGGGACTGGATCTCTGTTCAGTTTATATTCACTTGGAAAGGAAACACTTGAATTCTTCTCAGCTACCAGCACAGAGGGACTTGGGTGGCTGCAGGATGCCCTGAGCTGTCTCCTGTGCCTCCTGCCCAAAGGAGCAGCTGTCCCCTCCTGCTGCCCCAAAGGAAGGTGTGGAGCTGCAGCAGCCCCTCATTTTGCTGGCATTATTCAAGGAATTAACCAGACTGGAGCAGCCCTTGTGCTACTCCAGAGGCTTCAGAAATACCCCCAGGCCACGTGGGCTGGAAAAGTGCAGCTCTTTGGTAGTTACTGGAGAAGTCAGAGTGCTGGTGGTTCTGGTCATGATCCAGAAAGAAGCAAGGACTAAGATATTTACCAAAACTTTTGCAATCCAAGTTCTGTGTCTTCCCTCACAATCACTTCATTAATGTCCTTTCACTGAAGACAGATCATTCCATATATTTTCTAATGAATACTATCATGGTAAGATGATTTTTCCAATGAAAAATATTTTCCTTGAGTTAAATTTGATGAAATGAATGAGTAGTGACACTATTTGTCTGTTGATTTTTTTTTTTAACATCGATTCATATTATCTTGCTCTATATCAACTGTGCTTTGGCAGTATGTGAGTTTGTCATCTCTGGATCACAGCAGATGGATTTGGGGGGCTCCTTTTTAAAATGTTTGATTTCTTAGAAGCAGGAGATTAACAGTAATAAAATAGTTTAAGTGTGTTACATGTAGGATTTATTTTATGGCCAGTAATTTAGACTCTGTAGACTAAAGCTCTGTGGGTAAGTTACTACGACAAAAGACAAAAACTAAAAGGGCTTTGTTATTTTTTAAAGTGATTACAGTAAACAAAGGTCATGTAAATTTTTTAAACATATTTTAGCAAAAATTGTTCATAGACATCCTTTAAAGTAAAAATTGCTTTTTGATGACAGTCAATGTTGTTTAAATTGCTTCAAATGCTGAATACAGAATTTGTTCCCATTTGCTGGGATTATCTTACCCAACCAAAGTTACAGGAGTTATTTAGCACATATTTATTAACTATAAATTTATCTTTGACGCCTAGATTCTATATTAAATATGCTATTCATAAACAGAGGAGATTGAGGGTCATTTCAGTTGGGAATAAGGAGCTGAATTCCCGAAATAAAAAGTCCTGCCAGAATCCTATTTCCAGCTCCCAGCAAACTTTGCCTGAGAAGTTGTTGCTAAGGAACACCATGAAGTGTGCTGCTGCTCCAGAGCAGCTCCTCCTTTACCCTTCCTGACATCTCCAAAATGTAAAAGAAGATTCTGGGTTTTACCAATATTTTTAATAGATGTCTGTGTCCTTATTGGCTTTTTTTTAAGGAATGGGCACAGAAATGCTGGATGATGCACAGATGAATAAATTACAGCCCCTTTGGAAACACAAGGGTTGTGTTGCCACTTTTGCTTAAAAATCAGGTTTTGTGACTCAGATTGTTGGAACAATTCCTCTGAGCCAAAAAAAAATTACATTTCCACCTTCCAAAATCCATTCTTATTGGTTTGATGCACGAGCTGGAAGAACAATTGATTGGCACCGGGATCGGCAGGCAAAGATTGAGCTAATAGAATCAGATTAATGGGAACATATGGTAATTACAACTGTGAAAAAACAACTTAGAATTTATAATGTTGCCTTGGGGCACATAATCAGATGTGTTATCAATGAATAATTAGAGTTGATAAAAATCATCTGGTATGTATAGGATTGCTGTGCACAGCTACAGATGTGTGTTAAATGAAAGACTTATTGGACGTTTCCTGCCTAAAATATGCGTGACATGTAAACACATTGTTTGTGATAACAAAAAAAAAATCAAATCAATTCCTGCAGAATGCTTCATGGCAGAAGATCAAAGTTTATGTATGCTTGTCGTTAATATTCCATAAAAGATTAATTTCATGCCCTTTATTCCATTATATTAATCGCTTTCCCTAATATGTATATTATTAATGAATATTCCTGTAAAAGCTGGAAAAATACTGGTTGGCTAATAATGGAAGTAAAAAAAACTTTATGGATGTGAAAACCTCTGCATCTTGCAACAGATTAAAAAAAGTAATATGTGACAAAATAGAAATGGGAAATACCGACCACATAAAATTAAAAATGCAGTTCCTGAGGAAAGGTAGTTCTGAAGAGCCAATGTTTTGGGAAGTTCAGATCTTTTTGCCTCCAATATCCCCATTCCTTCAGGACGAAGTAGAGGCTCACAACCCATGATGAGAGAGAAAATCTAGGGGAAAGGGAGGCAATGACAATGACTACACAGTTCCCATTTTAACAGCAGAGAAATTGCTGTGAGTTATTCTCTGAATTTATTTAAGGAAAAGAAAGGTAGCTTATTTGTTTTCTTTTGAAGTTTCTGTGACTGGAGAACAGAAAAGAACTTGTCTTGGGTATCCCCTGTGCAAAAACATGGTATTGAGTATTTGGGCAAGAGCTATCCATAGGGAAGTGTAGGATTGGGATTTGTTGGAGTTTGCCATGTATACAGACTCAGGTGTTGAGCAAGGTACTGGAGCTGAACTCCTGAGAAATTCTTTTACTGAATTGACCAATAAAGGCTTTAATGTCATTGCTGCGACTGGAACTGGACTCCTGCAGCTTTCAGAAAGACATGCAAATGATCTTAAGCCTACCTTCAGCATCATTTAGATTCCCATAATCTTAAGGAATGTGTGTCTTTAGCTTCCAAATAGATCTCAGCCTTTAATTATATGCAAAATTCCGGGAAGGTGAGAGCCAGAATTCAGTCCTGCAAGACTGCTGTAGCTCAGGCTTTTGTCACTTCTTCTTAAGCCCCATGTCCTAAAGGTTGAATCTTCCTGTGCCGGGCTCTGGATGTTCTCTGGCGTGGCAGTGTCACTGTCTGATGACAGGACTATCCTGTACCTGTTACTGAGGTTTTATTGGTCTTGCAGTGATCAAGGAGAAAGATGCAGAATTCAGGGATCTCCAAACAGAATTGGTGGTGCAGGAATGGTTCCTGTAGGAAATCTCCGAAATGTTCAAGTGCAAATGAACAGTCATGGGGAAAAAGCAAGTGAAAGAGAAAGAGTGAACTTGAGGTTTAAAAATCACACTGATCTCATGCTCTTCTTGTAATTCAGCACAGGAATAGTCTTGTTTTCATGCAAGGGTATACACAAATTCTGGTAGTGGATCTCATTTGGCAGAGGCAATCGTGTTCTAGTACAGGGATCAACAAAATTAAAATAATAATTGACTTTACTAAACAACCGTGCTATTTGGAGCTGCCCACTGCCTCGCATTAAATGCATAGTTTGTTTCATTTTTAAATTTAAGATCTCAACAAGGTGAAAACCACAAGTCCTTCATTTTTCATGCTCCCATCATATCCTCTCGCTGTAAATTTCATTCTCTTCTCAGAGTCTGCATTGAAACGTGTCTGGGAAAAAATATTCCTTGAGACAGTTGAGTTGAAAACCCCTTTGTTTCTTCCTGTTGTGATATCCACACACCAAAAAAAAAAAAAAANAAAAAAAGGAAAATTTTTGCTTCTGTGGCCATTTGAATTCTATCTTTAATGAAAATTTTTGTGGCTTTCAAAATCCTGTGATACTGGTGGTGATAATGCAGTTGTTTACTCCATTGGCTACTTGATTAATCCTCGTTTTAATCATAGTTGCAGTGATATTCACCTCTTCTAAATAATGTCATTATGATTTAAACCAGGAATTAGTAAACAACTCACAGCTGTTGTGCAAAATGTTTGTATAGTAATGCATATTCATGAATATTTCATACAATAATGCTTATTAATCTGATTTTTGCAGAGAAACAACTAAATGATACTTTATAACTTGATGTTTGGCAAATAATGCAGTTTGTTTTTCGTGGCTGGTGTCAGTGATGTATGAATCTCCCTGCATTTATTTTGTCAGTAAACACCACAAAAAGCAGCTTTGCAGAATCTTTAAATATCACCCAGGCAAATTTTTTTTCATTCTGTGCTCGGTGTGGAGGGGCTAAAGATCATCCACAGGGTCACAAAATATAAAAATGAACCCAAAGGGTTCATTTCTCTTCCCAAACAGAGCAGAAGCTCCTAGACCCTTCCCATGGAATCTGTTCTTGGTTTCAAACAGTGGAGATACCAGTAGTTGGGAGCCATCTATTCTTAGAGCTCTACCATGAAACAGATTTTCCTTCCTAATGTATAAATTTAAAGATATAACCTGAGCTGTCCTCTTTTGAGCTGGTTACACCAGATTATTTCCAGGGCATGCAAATCTAAATCATTTTTTTAAACCAAAATTTCATCTCTGCTGTTTAAACTCTCTTATTTGTCTCATGTATGTGTGAGATATGGAAATCCCCCCCCACCTTTCACCTTTTCTGCCATGTCTTGCATATTTAGATGTTGCTGCTCATATTTAGATGTTGCTGCTCTGACTCCTCTTGGTCTGATCCCATTTTAACAATAAATATCTTCTTGGATTCTGTTTGTTTGGAGGATGTTTTCCAAACCTGTGGTTCAACCTTTGGTGGAGTTCCGGGGTTGGGTTGTGTGGGCCGTATTGCAGCAGTGGAATTCCTGGGATGGGAACCTTATCATGTTTTTCCTAGTCTTGGCCATATAACCCGTTATGATGCCTGTTTTGTCTGATACCCCTGAGGTATATTGCACTTCTGATTCATTCTAGTTCTGACATTTGGGGATTTTTTTGTAATGATGGAGGCCCAACCAACGCTTTGGTATCCTGTGTGTGTGCAGGTGGTCATTTTTGCTGGAAGTGTACAAATTCATGGCTTGTCCTGGAATTGTGTTCTGTTGTTTCCTTCTCTGAAACTTAAACTGTATTTCTTCATCCTGGTTCTCAAAGTGTCAAGTGTGATTGTGTGAAAATAATTTCTGAAGTCAGAATATGAAATTAAAACTTCCCTTCTCACCTGCAAGATATGATTAACTTTTACATTGAAACAGCCTTGCTCAGTGTCCTCTTTCAAGTGCTCATAGGTAGTTTTATAATTTTGATTACTTGAAAATCAATAAAGTGAAGCAGCCTAAAGTCACTGGTTCACGTGTTCTGCTCTTTCTTGAAAAAGAAAAAAGTTTAGGTTTACTGAACACTTAGTGTTGAGTAACTTTACCTTTCTTCCACAAGTACCCAGAGGATGGGGATCCAATTAGGTTCTCACAGCGTATTTTCTCTCAAGTGGCAGCTGAGAAACATTTGGAACCCTTGATTTGAGTGAATTGTTGATCTGGCATAAAGTTATACGGCTGAGACGAGGAGTTTTACTTTATATTTCCAGCTTGATGTGAACACCAGCACCTTTAAGAATTTTTTCAGTGCTGTATCAGTCTCGAGGGGGGAACAGGACCATTGTACAAATGAATTTAATGTAGGTATAACTAGATTTTTGTTGGGTGGTCAATAAGCAGAAGTTAATACGCAGATCACGAGGGCTTCTTGGATCCTAGTTTTGGTACTAATTTCATTTAGGTCAACTCCAATGAACTTCAAAAGGAAGAAGGCTTTTCCTTAAGATGTTTATGCTTAATGCTCACTTAACTAGCAGAACTAGAGATCCTGTCCTGGAAGGAATCAGATTTTTTTTTTTTTTTTAAATCACAATAATTTGATAAAGGAATTTTGCATTTCATGCTGCAGATATAGGTCAGGCTTCGTTGAAGTCTATAAAATCCTGTAAATTTCCAATGGGCACAGAAGAAAAGGAACTTCAGCTCGAATAGTTAGGTTTATGTAAAAGCTCCTAAAAGAGGGAAGCAAGCAGAAAGGAGGAGTAATATGCCTAAACTGGAGCATCATTTAGGCTTTTTAAGAAGTTTTTGGGCACCATGTGCTCCCAAGTTAGGTCACCATATGGATTGTACATCCCATACCTCTGAACAGCATAAGGCAAATCCCTACCCAACGAGCTATGTTTATTGATTTGGGTTTGCAGGCTGGCACAAATTCAAATCTGAATGAGAAAGTCATTTCATGACTTACTTTGTGCTCCTGATGCACTTCAGGGTGTGTTGTGTGGCTACAGAGCAGCTCCTGATGGCAGTCTTGTAGAATTTGTCAGTAGCTTTTTAGTGTAATAATTTTGTTATCTAGAGCAGCCTGTCTGTAAGTTCCCCAGTTTGTCTGTGGTTTTTGTGACTTCAGTGGTGGTCTCTTGTACCTTATTCCGACTGTAGAAAACAGGATTTTATCCATACCCTGTAGAGAGAGAAAGTGCATTTGGTGACACTTCTCCAGTTTTTGGTCATGTCTCTGTGTCATGGAACAAATGAATTGCTCTCATCTAGTAATTAACCCACCCATTTAAGCATTAGCTGATGGGTTTTGGTGCAGGATTAGTTTTGCTCAGCTTTGTTAACCTCTCCTGGAGCTCTGTGTGCAGCCATACACACACAGGCTTCCATCAGCTCTAGGAAGGCTGCATGCCCCTGTCAAGTGCTTTAAAAGCTTTTCCTTTTCACTTTACTGATGGAAGTGTTATGAATTTGGGATTGGATCAAAAAGTTACTAGTCAAGATCCTTCACGTTATAGTTTTTCAATAAATTATACCATTGCTCTCCTCTTTTGCCTTCATTTTTCTATTTAAAAGATTGGAAACTCTGAATGAAATTAGGTGGAATTTTTGCTCCCTGAATTTTAATTGAAATATCTAATAAACTTGCAGTTATAACATTCCACCTGTAGTACTGCAAGGAAGTGTTTTGAAAGAGAAAAATTGTGCTTAGTTCTGGTGTTTGATAGCCTTTATGAAAAGTCACCAACAAGGCTGGGGAATATAGAACAGAATTAGAGGGCCTAGGATTGCTTACAAATGAAGAATACAAAGTATTAAACTTTTTTCTTCTTTCCTTCGACCCATCAATGCTGGCAAGGTCCCCTTGAAATTCATTCATGAAAATTCATCCTTGAAAAATCTTGTACACAGTACAATGAGTCCATTTTGTAATTGAATTGCCAAGCTACGCACATTATTTCTTGTACTCTTACTTCATAAACTATTCTTTCCATTTTCATAATTACTTCTTTTCCAGTTCTCCTTTTGCCTTACAGTTTTCTAGTCTCTTCCTTGTATACACATATCTGGAAATAAGTGCATTCTTTGTGTTGCAATTATGCTGCTGCTCTGTAAAGAGGGAATAGTACATTTAATGTGTCATGTGCTGCTGCATCTTTCCAACAATCATTTGGAAAGGAAAAATGCTCATCTGTAGTTACAGAATATTATTGTGGACTGTTTGGACTTGCAGTATGTATCTTCCTTCCCAGTAAGAAAAGTGTCTTGACTTATTTTTATATGTTTTTTTTTCAAAAAGTGAGGCAATTACAATGAATAATTGTAAAGCTTAATAGAACAAGCGACTCTTCAGGCTCAATGGATTAATAGTCCTTTTCTTTTTTCCTGGGGTTTTCTCTTTTTTTGGGGTTTTAATATGTAAATAAGTAGGAGACATCTTGCAGCTGTTTTGGATAGCTTTTGGTGTCACCAAGGAAATCTCAACATTTTTATGACGTGTGACCTATATACAGTGAAAAGGTGACATTTCAGCTATTCTGCCTGGAAAGCTTGAGTTGTGTGACAGCTGTACCTTAAAGACCCAATGAATAATTCCCATTAAAAGTGTTTATGGGTAGTTAGCCATTGTGAAACTTAGTCAAATATTAAAACAACAACAAAACCCCCAAAACTATGGTTATTGCCATACAGAACTTCAAGTAGTTATGCTCCACATATATTTACTGTCTACAATATCACTGCAACAAAGTCCAGAGTATCAGGGTCATCAGCACTGCCAGTTGATCACATATAAACCTATTATTCTTTAAGTAGGTTCTTTGGCTTGTGTAGTATTTTTCTGAAGTCTGTTGTAGTAGCTTTTGGTCAGTAGATGGTGCAGCAGGTTACAAACATGTTGATTTTCCTATATGACATAAGTTTGACCAGTATTTGGGTCAATAATGAAAAGTTATTGTTAGGACATGTTGAAATTATATTAGTAAATTCAGATCAAATTAATTAGGTTTTAAGTGCGATGAGTTCTTTTTCAAATACATAAATAATGCCTAAGAGTAGCATTGGACATAAATTAGCAAATACACAGCATCATAAGAAAACGTGGATAAAGTGAATGAGAATGTCCAATAAGGTGGATAGATATAACTTTACTGATATACAGAAAATGGATTTGTTAAAGTTTCTCTGGAGAGCCATCCTTCTAGAAGAAACTCGGATTAGAAACCATTGCTACTGGCAGGAATTGTACCAAGCCCTGCAGGGAATTATACCAAAATGACCAGTTTATTTCCTCCTGGATGCACAGCCCTGCCAGTCACACACACTGGTGAGCCTTGGAAGAAAAGGAAGTTAGTGAGTTAATCTGTCACCTAACACCAACCCAGGCCATCCTATGAGTCTGTGCTGAAGAACACTGTAGAGAGATGCTGCTGCTTGATTGATTCTTAAATTACACGAAAAGGCCCTTATGGTGTACTCAAGCATGAACTCAAGGACTTGCAAGCCAGTTCTGTATTTAAGAATCAAACACGTCGTTCGGAATCTACTGAAGTTCAGCGTCTCTGCCTCGTTAATTAAAGCTTTGTTCTCCACCAGCCACATCTGTACCGAGCCAGCTTTTCATCTCCTGGAGTGCAGGGGAGCAGTGCTGCCTGTAAGATGTGTGCTGTACCTAGTGGAGGTGGAATTGTCTCTATTTGAGCTGTCACAGGCTGTGATGTGACACCAGGACAGCTTGCTGTAGACACCACTGTGGGATGTGGAGGCATTTGTTTCCTCTCTGCAGAGAGGTAGACACGGAGATGGAACACAACTTGGCAGGGGGCTTTCTCTTTTTTTTGTAATGGTTTTGGCTCAGAGGAAGCATTTTTTTTTTTCTTGACAAATTTGCATGGTAGACCTTTAGGCCAAGAAAAATAATTGTTTCTGTGTAACACCTGAAATAGCAGTTGATGCACTTGAGCCAGGAATTCATTGTGCCACGTGCTGCATGTTCCGTGCAGTCAAGGTAAAGCACAAAGCTCTGAAAATCCCCTGAAAATATCATATGGTCCAGACTTGCCTCATTTAAATAGTGTAAGAATAAGGTGTGTATCAGTAAACCTACCTGCTGTGTGCTGCACGTGTTTCTGAACTGATATGTTTCCTGTAACACAATACAGCAACCAATCCTCCTCTGACAAGTTTCTGAATTGCCTATTAGTTAAATGGCTTATGGTTAGTGAAACACACAATTAAAAAATTGAATCTATGTGAGCTAAGGCACTGCTTCATCCACTTTTCTAGTTTTCTGAATGAAAAATTTATGAATCTATTGATGATTTATTGTCTTTTCCCTTCACATAATCAATTTTGTGCCAAAAGACTATTGCAGAAATCACCAGATCTGGTCTGTATTGAAACGAACCTCAATTTTCTAATTGATTCCTGTGAAATTACAGCAGTCCTAAACTACTTAAATGTGAGGTCTATTACTGCATCCCCCCTTTTAAGAAAAAGAAAATTACAGGTGACTTTACATCTCTTTTTGTGACGTGGTGGAATAATCAAAATTTAAAGCTCCAAGGTGAAATGTCCTTTCCTGACTCAGTTACTGCTCAGTTTGATGGCAGCAGAGGAATGCAGATGCTTGAGCTGCAAAATTGCTGGGGTTTCATTATATAACTACAGCATATTAACAGGAAGCCATTAAATACAATTTGTGTGAATAGCCCAATTGGTAGGCACGTTGGCTCCATTGTGTGACGGATTAAATAAATGTAATACTTTCCCATTATTATTAAGTGAATAGCTTTTATTTTTTATTAAGTTTTGGTTAAAATGCACCTGGTTATGTTGTCAAAGTGGCGTGCCTGCTTCTTCAAAAAATGAGTCTATACTGAAAACAAAGGTGCTATAGGTTTTTAGTGCTGTTAGTACAACTTTAGCCATTTATTTTTTGCCCCTACCCTGTATATTTACTTTCTGCTGAGCGGTTGGCATGTTTGCAATTTTGATCTAATACATTGTGTGGCTGTTGAGGAATACGAGTCTTTGGTAAGTACTTTCACAAATCTCTAAGTGTGCACTTAGAAATCATGGAAACACCTGAGTTTCCAAGTAGAGAGAAGCCAGAATAAGAATTGTTTCATCAGTTCAAAATCTTCTCAGCAAAATGCCAGAAGGCCATCACTGGTCTCACATTCCATGTCATAGCCATTTTTAGGAGTTAGATTCTAAATCACTTTTTTTTTTTCAATTTATGCCCATTTCTCTGCCTTTGTCCCATTTCCTACTCTATAATTTACACCAACATTTGTCATCTCTGCTTCTGATCCAGGGCCTTTGCTAAATATACTTACACTGAGTAAACGAAGCAATCTCTGAATTGTGCTTTCTTCTTTGGTGGGTTGGCAGGGGCATCCTCTGTAGCATTAACTGAATGACTTTCTTTGGCAAGGTGTTTGTAGCAGTTATTAATCTTGTTTTGTTGTCACTGTCATCTCAGGACCCTGACATAAATTACTCTATTTTCATTCCCTTGAAGGAAAGCACGGGAATATATTGTAACAAATACAATTTTTGAAATGGTCTTCCCCACTCTAAAATACGTTCAAATTTCTAGCAAAAGGTTAGCCCAACCAAAGAAAATATTGGTTTTAGACACCAGCAGTGCTGCGTTCTGGGTGAGAACTGCCACGAACCAGTGGAGGCACAGAGACCTGGCACAGGTCATCACCACACGGCTTTGCTTGAGCATCCTCCTCTCACTGCTCATGATTCTTCTCCTGGTTTTGCTGCTTTTGTGTGGGAAGTTTCAGGCAGAAACCTCTCCTCTGGGCTTGGCGGAATTGCTGTTCCTGGCCTCACACCAGATCCTGATGCAGGTCCAGGTCCAACAGACGTGAAGGTTGTTATGATCCTTCTGCCTGGCACGTGTCCCCCTCCTTCTCAACATCTAATAACAATTCCTCATTAGCATTTTAGTGGTGCTCAAGCTGGAAATGTGAAATAGCATTCTCACAGAGAGCAGTACTAAAAAAAATATCGTGTTCATTCTCCTTCAGCTCTGGAAATAACAGTGTAGATCCATAATCCAACATTGCTTAAAATAAGTGTCAAAATCTTGAGAGGCTTCGTATCTATAATCAAATCTGCAGGCTGTTTCTTCATAATTATCTGGTATTTTACTAGTTTCTGATGCTGTATATGCCACATCTGAATATATATGTTCTTGAGCCATCTTGCATAGATAATAGAATTTGATATGAATAGATTTCTTTTTACATTTACAGTCTTGTTAGAAAATTCTGCTAGTAGTTGATACATATATTACTTTACATTTTAAAGAATATTTCAATGAATAAGTCCCTTTGAAGGATCAGAAAATCGGCACGTGTGCTTTTCCTCACGTTATATTTCCTCGTAGGGCACGGAAGGAATCGAACTAGGGAAACAGAAAGATCATCACTAGGGAGAAAAATAAACTAACCAGTAGAACAGAGTCCTACAATCCTCAATGTCTTTATCATTTTTGGTATTTCATATCCTCTATCACAAGGTAGCTAAAAGGTTGACTCAAAGCTGTTTATTGGTTGACACTTGAGACCATTTGTGAAGGTAAAACTGTGGTGAGGTTTCTTGATGCACAAGGGCCATAATGTCTTTGACAAAAGATTTACAGTTTGTGGGTTTTTCCTTTCTTTGTGGGTTTATTTTGCTAAGCGTGGTCAAGGTTTGGTCTCAGCAAAGGAGCCAAGAGATGTTCCACAGGTCTGTGTTCCTATTTAAAGGTCTCCATGATGAGGCAGGAATAAAATTTTGGAGGACGAGCACTCATTACTGTATCAAAGAAACCTTCTTTTAACGTTGTCTGAGCTAGTAATCTTTAAACCATCTTGGTTCTTCCTTTCTCCCTAACAAGCACAGAGGGAGAAGACAGCAGAAATTCCAAATGGCAGGGAAACAAAAGAGCATTGAGCACATATTCCATTAACTCCAACATTTGATGGGTCTTCTAGACGTAATATTTTGACAATATTTTATTGTCTAATGACTGCCAAAGCGTTTTGGCCTCTTCGTGGTCACTGCCAATAAAAACAACAGAAGTTCAATAAAATGCTCTTCACATTCTTTTTAATTGGGCTAAGAAGTAAAATCCTGATAGCTTTGATTGCTTCCACTTTCTTTTCGTTGCTGTGGTTTCTGTTGGAGCCTGGTCAGTAAGGGAAGCGATGATGTGGAAAGGATGCCTTCTGAACCTCAGCCAGGCGCATTACCCAAAATATTTTGATCTTCCAATAAGCCTTAAACTAAAGCCAAGATTCAAATGAGTCAATTCACATTGCCTTCATGAAAATTAGCACATGCATTCTGCAGGTTTCGTTCCAAGTGAATTCTTCAGTGTTCTTCTGGCACAGAGTTCCTGAAGTTATCCCTGGTACAATCTACCCTTGGAAACCAGTAAAGGTTTTATGGTGCCCGTTTTCACTGATCAAGCTAATTAGCAATTTTTTCATTCAAAATTATCTTCATTTCTGATTCCCTTCATAAAAAAAAAAAATTGTGACTTGAAGGAAAATTTATATTTTTTTATATTTTTACCAAAACTTAAGGATTTTAATGAGAAAAAAAATTGACTCCGTTTTGCTGAAAGCGCTTTCAGTATCTACCAAAAAAGAAAAGTATACCAAACAGATTTTTCGTTTCTCTTTTAAAGGAGGATAAAATGTATAAATCAGTTTTGTCTTTTGCAGGCTGCTTAAACGCAGTCCTTCCCCTTCGATCTGTCTGACGAGGTATATAACACTGTAATTCTGATTAATTTTTTTCAGTGTAGATATTTATTTCATGGTATGTTCTTCTTCCCAAAGTTGCAATTAGATCTGTTTTAACAAGGAAATCCATTACAGCACCTATGTGAAGAAATCCATACAAACTTGTAAAGGATTCATTTTACATTAGCATCCATGCCATATTCTGACATAAATGCTAATTGGAACGCTTCAGCTGATTTTAAGTGACTGTGAATATGCTACACAGTAGAGTGACTTTCACCTTAATTTTAGTGGTCAAATTAAATTCATTGCTATTTAAGCACTGCTCCCCCATCCAAGCACTGCTTGAGCCTGATTCTAAGGGGCAGAAAACACAGCTGCAGAAATCCGGGTAGGAAAATGGATTCAGATGTGGTGACTTGGAAGTAGCATCTTAGTTTGTGCAGGGAGTTGGAGTTCCATTGAAATGATAAAAGGGTTGGTAATTTATGCAATAGCTTTAATTATTGAAAACAAGAGCCAGAATCGCTGCTGCCTGAGCATCTGACTGTGCAGGAGCTTGGATTTTCAGAAGGCACCTAACCAAGTTAGGGACCTAATTCCCTATAAAATCAATATCTGTAACCTGTTCAGCTGCCTTCTAAGCGTCCCAATTCCTTCTTGTTTACCTTTGAAGCTGCTCTTAGGGTCCAATTCCTGCAATGCAGTTAAGGAAATTGTGGAAGGTGTCTGTTCATGTTGGTAAAGGACTTGGATTGTTCCAGATCAGCTGCAGAAGCTTCCATTGTGCCAAAGCAAACACAACAGTCACAGCTTCCTGATTTTTATATGCTGCACAACACAAAAGATGGTGTGTGCTTTGTGCTGCAAAGGAGCCCAGTTCGATAAAAATTGTATCAGTTTAATCAATAGTAATGTTTTCTCTGACTAAAACATGCTCATAAGTGTTATTTTGAAAGAACAGGCCTTAGCAAAATCTCCACCTTTAACAAGCTTGGGTCTTGTTGGCCTCATGGATATTTAAGTATCTATTCCATCTTTTGCCTGCCTATAGAAACTTACCATGGACTGTTCCTGGAAAAGCCACAGCAGAAGGATGCTGTTTCTGGGAACAGGGTTTGAGAGCTGGTAATAGTGATTGGTGACTAATTAGTGTCATTCCCAGAAGTATTATCTCCAGAAGAATTTCCGAGAAGCGACTGACAACATGGTGTGTGTTGGTATATGGCTAAACCCTGCTGGTGTTTTGTTACCCCTCCCATAATTCAGAGTTAAGGCTGTGACAAATGGCAGTCATGAATTTGGGTTTTGTTTTTTTTCCCTGACCATAATTAACTAAAGCATAGCTCTGTTGCCTTCATTTGAGCCCTTTATCATATTTTGTGTTTTTGTTACAGGAGAAACGCCATGAAGCAGAGCACTGATGGGTTTAGTTGGCTGTCTCTGCACTACTTCTCTGCACGGAGAATTAGGAACTATTAAATAGGCCACAGACATTTGCGTGTCTAATTTACAGAAATATCTACTATTACATGGGAGGACTGGTCTTGTGACAACTCTAATGAGTCCATGATGGATGAAAATATCTTAAGATAATTAGTGGAAGAATCTAAGCAAATAAAACTTAGAGAATAAATATCAAAAGATCAGGCAAGCAAAACCAGCACGGCTAAGGAAAGCAACAGTAATGACTTATGTTGCAAAATATAGTATAATTCCTAGTTGGTTGGAAAAGAAGATCCAGAAATGGTCTGGATTTTGTCAGAGGTAATGTTCCTTAGTTAAAAAGTCTCAGGACCGTTGCTGCCAGTGGCAATTGTGAATTTTGTGTTCCTGTCTGGATACTTGGACAAACTACCTTGGATATCCAAATCCATTTTTGCCTTATTCAAAAAGCATCTCTGGTAGGATGGTGTGTAATTTAAGCTCATAATCTTAATTTTGAAGGTTCTGTTGATACAGTTATGCTAACACAGTTTTATTTCCAAAACATCTGTTGTTGTTCTGCTCTTCCCTAAGGACTTTTGAAGATGTGGCCATTTGGATCAGCTGTGGATATGATTTGTTTATCTGTTTGCTTATTGGCAAGGTATAAAATGAGCAAATCCAGACAGACAGGATACAATTTACACAGCACAGAGCCAAATCCCCTCCCCTCCTCCAAGTAAATTTTCTAGGATATCTTAACATGTTTAGATGACTGGGATAAAACACAATGTCAAATGTATTTTGCAAGTACCTCTGTATTTAAACTCAGAGTCTAGATGTCTATATGTCAAGGAAAAGTACCAGAGCCCAAAAGTGTTGTGAAGGCACAGGTTTCAAGGGCATGGGATAATGATTCAAGGTTCCAGGGTATTAAATCTGGTTTTACCATCAGTTCCTTGGACGCTATTTGGTTGAATAACTCATAATTCAATTTTGCTTCAGTGTGCCTCGGAATTTAGACTGAAGGATTCATTGTATGCAGAGATAAATAGATCCTCAGCATCTTTGTCTTTGTGTCCCTCACCTGAGGGTCTCCCTTACCACCAGCAACCTTGGCAGAGCACATCATGGTCACAGAGGTTCCCCCTCTTGCAAGGACACAAGGGATGAGTTGACTTAGTCAAATTTTTCAGTAGGCAGCGACAGCATTGAAACTTTTTTAAAGAATGTAGCTGCCCTTCTGTTCTCGGCCATTTGCTGAGGGAAGTAATGAAATGAAACAGTAAAAATGGTTGTGGAGAATCAGCCTGGGTTGTCGGCAGCCTTTGCATTTAAATCGCCACGAGGCCTTCTGCAGCCTCCCCAGTTATCACTGCTGCACATGTTCAGCCTCTGCCGCCTGCCAGCAGCACTTCAGTGAGTTGTGCACAGGATTTTCTCCTCAATCAACCCATCCTGAGCTGCTAGTAGAGCTACTGATGTATTTTAATGAATTCGGTTTCACATTTTCCCATTTATACTGCAGTTTATACACTGTCCTTAGAGATTTTGGTATTCATCTTATCTGGCTTTAGAAGAGTGCTGGAGAATCTGGTAAGTGACAGCTGCTGTGTTTTTAAATTCTGCTATAAGGTTTCAGCAAGATAATGTTGCAAGAGTGGAGAGGTTTGGGGTTGAGTTTCTTTCTTTTTGTTTTGCTTTGGTTTTATTTTTCTGTCTTTTTTTTTTAAAGAACTGAAGCCCAGAACAAATTGTCCTGTTGTTTAGCAAGTACCAACATGTGTATAAATTTCTAACAAAGCTCAAACCAATAAGAAACACGCTTCGTGTTACATCAAGTGTAAAGGTTATTTTTCCAGTGAAATACTTGATTTTAGGATAAATGTAGTGAAGGTGGCACCATGATTCATGAAGTTTATGGTCTGCAGTGGTGCAGCCAACCAAGTTTTGAAATGACTTGCCTTTCTTAGTACCATCACTTACAGAAAAGCTCCTAGAACTCTGTTCAGACCCCTGATTTTATTACCAGCTGGTGTTTATTAAAGACTACTTATTCTTGTGCTTTAGTTTTTCACTTCCCCCGCCAGTATTTATTCCTTTCTTCCCGTCTTCAACCCACAGTGTGTTATATTTATAAAATAGGTCACGCAATTTTTAAAGAAAATGTCCTGTATAGATTATGGAACAGATTGATATACTGCAAATTGCAATAACAGCACAGGACCTCCAAACAGGGAAATTCTCCCTCACAGTAACTGAATATTTGGTTATTTCACTTTGGAAGACAGAACCAGCGATACAATTAATATTATAAAATCTTAGTGAAGCTTCTAACTTCAAATTTACCATGACATTGTGCAGGAAACAGTGATGCAGCACACTGCAAGGTCTAGATCTGCTCTAATTCCTCTGTGGCACACATCCCAGTAAGAACCCTTCTGCTTCAGATCTATAGCTTGACAGGGAACCGTGTCAGTGCTGGAGCTTTTCCCTCATTTCTTTGTTTTCTTGCAGAAAAGCTTCTTAGTTTTATATTTCCTTTGATTTGTTCAAGAAAAACAGTTTTCTTTTAAATTCTGCAGAAGGTCTCAGATGAGGGAATATTTTCCTTTATGGCTTTTGAATAACAAGTTTCCCTGGCATAACCCACAGAGAGCAGACTTGTATCTGTGAGCTCACTAGTTCTCTCAGTAATTTGTTTCCCCACTCCTAAACCTTCCTTTTCCTAAGCTGCATGAGTGCCACACCTTTGTCCAGGCCAGGGGTAATCTTGGGGCTTCTGAGTTTGAAGTTTGAAAGACACAGCTAATAATTTCATCTCTTGTAGGGCTCATTAGTTATTAAAATACCATTTTCTCTGTGTATTTTCTCATCCTGCCTGTGTCCAATCAGTGTGACTGGAACTGGCTCTCCTGAAAGAGGCACGTGGGAGGACATGATCACTTTGAGGGCAAGAGACAGATTGGCAATATCGTCGTGGGTTTCTTTCAAATTAAAACCACACAGGGTAAAAATCAGATCAGGAGCAAAATCCCAGCACTTCACATCTGGGCGTCCCCCTGGTCAAGAAAAAAATCTATTCTTCAAAACCAAAATTTTAATAAGAATTTCTTCATTTTTGACTAGTATTAAACTTGAACACTCCTTATTTGGTTGTTTTAAATTTATTATGACTCTGTTTACATATTCTTAAAGTTGATTTGCCGCTTAGGAAAATATTAAATGGACAGGTTTGGAAACTGAAATAATTTCCATATAAAAGATGCACAATACAGGCAGAAGTGCTATTCCCACTGTTCTGACAGGAGTTTCAAGGAGCATCAATCCTTGCTGCTGAAGGGGTCTGTATATCAGTTTCATTTGGAAGTTTGGTGATATTTGGTGACAATATCTGCTGCACCTGGACGGGCAAATCTTCCTTGACCATAAAATCAGTGCCATTCTATGCTTCGTGTTCGAAGGTGTCTTTCTTCTCTGTAATAGCATAACAACAGAATTCTTTATTTTGGAGCTGGTGCTTATTTCCCAATGAGCCTGTGAAGAGGCTGAGTTAGGGATTTTTCTCCTCAGAATCTCTTGATTTTCAATGTTCCTGTTCCTGGTTTCCTGATGTAGCAAAGTCCCAAATAGCCAGGAGAATGCCTGGGAGAAAGAAGGAGTAGCATGAGTAGTCAGGGATAAGCAAAAGGAAGATTTTACATAATAAAATTATCTGTAATATATTACCTTTGGGGGAAAAAAACAAACCTCCAAGCATTAAAAAACACAAAACATGCAGACGAGTTTGTGAAGGTAGAAATATCTTTAAATAGCAACAAGGGGAACTGAACAGGGAAAGCTTCATGTACATCTCATCCTCTGCAGCATCATGGAACTTCAGGGCCTTGAGAGAGGATACCTGGGGATATCTCGAGGTTGATCACAGATATTTACCATAAAAGATATTGATCAAAGTTGATAAAAATATTTGCCATAAATTACTTGCTCATTTTAACAAAAACCTTCATCTTAGGGGTTATGGTTGAAGGTTCAAAGCAATCTCTTTGCTTTTCTTTTACCCAGAATAGCTGCTGGTTTTGTTCTCCTGTACACCTGTCCATGTACAGTCACAACCTGAGGGATACTCTTAAAACATGTATTTTTAGGAATTTGTCTCTGGTTTTCTGGTAGAGTCAGTACTCTTCTTGTACCGGGATTACTCCAGGAAAAGACAAAGATAAAATGACGGAGTACAGTTTGAGTTTTTTCTTTTTTTCCCCTAATAAAGAATAATGAATAATTGCATGGTAAACATCCTCTGGAAATCAGTTTTCAGTCTTGTTGCCTTCCTTCTTATAAGACAAGGTAGGATTTGCAGTTTGCTTCACAGCCATACAGATGTTTTAAAGGAAACTATTCTGGGATGAACGATTTTACTCCCCTTAAATGATTAACTGTATTTAATGAAACAGCTTTTTTTTTGTCCCTTCCTATCCCTAAAATGAGGAGATGGATCATTATCACAGCAGGGAGGCTCAGTGGCATTCCCAACCACCACGTCATCCCAGACATATCCTGACCTGTGCTGTTGCTGTGACTGTTCCTCAGGAATAATTGCTGTGTCTTTCAGAGGCGTTGGTGTAAGAATGTATATGTGTTTTGTATAAAATTTCTCTAATGTTTACAGCAAATATTTAATGTGCTATATATTGCAATTTGGTTTTTTTATACTACATACCATTATATTACATTTTTAATTTTATATTTCTCGCTGTAAATGCTAGCAGTGAGGTGCTTTCCTTAGCAGAAGCCTGGTGGTCTCTGTGCTCAGCACACACTGGGTTTTCTGTGTATCAAGGCAGGATTTGCCTCCTGTTTATTGTCAGTAGGCCTGGAAGTCCTTTACCAGCACCACATTGGGGATCTTGCCACTGACTGACTCACTTTTATTTCCAACTGCCTCACTGCAGGTGAATAAAAGCAGTTCTTGAAAGGACTCTTCCATTCCCCTTTGACAGCCCAGCTCTAGACAGCACATGCAACACGGACACAAATAATCATCGCACTTTATAAGCTGTTTGCCTTCTATTGCTAAAGTTAAATATGTTGAAATAGTGGAAGTTACCAACTTGATACCTCCTATCTGTCCCCTAATGAAGGCCAGAGGGAATTAACTCGAATAATTTGCTTCTTTCCTGGAAGGAAATGAACTTGTTATCAGGGAGGGGGTTCTGGTTCTTACCAGCAAGAGTGAACTTCAGCAAATTGCCACTTGACATTCTACCCCCACAACTAGAAATTGAAACTGAAGCCCCAAGAGCAAAAAGTTTAATAATGCAGCAAGTCTGTCAAGCAATTGAATTTAAGTAATGCTATAATGCAAAACACTAGTTACTAATTACTACGAGGAAGGAATTGCAATAGAAATTTTCAACAGTTTGTTATTATACTGTGCCAATATTATGAGATTGGCTTGGTCCTGCAATATAAAATGCTGATTTCAAATTGATTTTAACAAATGAAGCGAGCAGAAAGCCTGTTTTGACTCCTGAAATTCAATACTTAGAGAAAGTGTAAACTTTTAGCTCTCTAATAATAAATAGAAGAAAAATGCTGAAAAGTTTTTACGACACAAGTAGGCTGTGGTTCTAAGTGAGGTTGAGCTCAGTTCATGCTCCTGAATCCCAGCTGGTTCTGCTTGCACGATGTGTGCAAAAACCAACACCCAAACAAATGTGACATACAGGGGGATGGTTAAAAGGTGAAGCTTAGAATCATAATTAAACAAATTTTATTCATGAAATTAAAGGAACAGGTTTAGTTTGGATGTCTTCTGTAAGCAAGACCACTTTTGTTTAATCAGTGGCAACCAGTTGCATTTGAAGAACTCTTTTTGGCTAATGTAGTCAATATTTCTTTTCTGTGCTTCAGTTCTTGAAGTGTTTATTTTGCTAAGTCTCAAATAATAGCAATATAAAAATAAATGACCATAATGTTGAGACATCATGTTAGTGGATTCTCTTAGTGAGAGAGGAAGGTGGAGACAGGAAACAGCTGAAGAGGTAGAGTAGCAACAAAACAACAACTGAAAGAAATTAATTTATTTAATGAGTGGGAGAATTGAAATTTGGAAGCTGGAAGGCCAGGTTATGCTGCACCCCTCAGAGCAAGGAGGAATGGCAGCACTGCAGATAGGCAAGGTAGCAGAGGAAGCCCTGCACTCGATGCCAAGGAAAGGAGGAATGAAAAGGTAATGTGAACCAGAAGAATAAAAAATGAAAACAGATCTGACCATTAATTAATGAGAGGAGTTTCTATTATTGAACTCAGTTCTGACTTTATTATAGAGTAAGAAAATGTAACCCTCTTGATATGGGGCTGGGACAGAAACACTTTAAAAGGAACAGACACTAAGGAAGCCCAGATTTACAGTTTTCATTTTCCCACACCTCTACAAAATGGTTTCCTTCCCTTTCTGGGGAGCACCACCTGTGCTAAACAGTTTTTCAAAGTGATCCCAGGCAGCCCTGCCATAAGATGGCAATTTTGTCTCTCATTTCCAGCTGTATGCTCTTATTAAGATGTTACTTGGTTTTGCTACAAAACAACTGCTGACAATACCAACTGGGAAAAGTGGGGCATGAATGCTGTTAAGCCTTTTCTCTTGTCTTTTTGGCATGAGATAATTTGCTCTGTGCGCTAATTTGCAACAAGGTAAGACACAGCTTTCAGTCAATAGGGTCAGTTCTGAAGCTTAGAGCAACATTTTTTCTTTTGTTCCTTAGAAAATTGTCGGTTCTGTCTGGGGACTTCATTAGGGGAGTAACAGGATTCTTTCTGCCAGTTCTTCAGCAAGAAGGGAACCTCATTACCAATTTTTAATATGAAAAAACAAGGGATATGTTTGAATAACAAAAAATTGAAGAGCCATGTGACAGCTCAGCCTTTCAACGTGGTGCACTGCAAGATGCGGCTGAGTGGTTATTGCAGTGTTTGTTTTAATGAAAATTCTGATTTTTTAGGGTGTTACAGATAAGGTGTGGGTATAAAGTTATAGATTTTATCAGTTTTACTTATGTGTATATGTACACATCCAAAGTCTTGGTGACCTTAAAATGACTGCTGTGGCGAGTATGGAGTTAAGTATATATTATACATGTTACAAAAGTCTCTTTCACCCTCAGGAGGACAAACAGTAGAATAAAATAAAATAATCCAGATACAGACTAGGCATCATCCTGCATGTGGGTGACTTCCTGTTCTGGAAAAATCTGTCTTTTAGTTAGGAAAGGCCTTCCTACTTCTGCATCTGAAAAGCAGTAAGCAGATTCTGGTAATTAAGGTAATGTAAAAATCAATGCACTAATTATTGGGTTTTCCCCCATTACTATATACACTAATAGTGAAATTCAGGCTAAACTATATTCTAATTCAGTAAATTGGTTTGGCTGCATCCATGTGTATATTAGCTGCACGTTTTCAAAAGGTTTTAATCCTGTAGAAGCCACTTGAGCAGATGAAAAGCAATTTTAATGTAAGAGGTACAGGGATACAGATGCTTCTGGCAATGCACAGCTACTCTCTAGATGGGAGTAAAGAGACAGAAGGCACTGAGTTTGAGAACGTGGCCATGCCAGTAAAAGTTTGCTGCTTGTGCAAGATCTTCTGAAGTAATTTTTTTGTTCAGCTTTGCTCCTATGAAACGGCAGAGTGAATTTCCAAGATCAAGACTTGGAGGAAAAGGCATTTCTTTATGGTTACTGGTACTCAATACCAACCATGTCTTTACAAGACTGAAGAGTATTATTTTCACCTCTTCAAAAGACATGGCTCAAGCCACCAGCCTAAAATGAAAATTAAAAAAAAAAAAAGAAAAACAAACCAGGAGACAAAACCACCACCTTAGACAAAAAATTAATTATGGCTCCACAGTAATTAAGTTGGACTCTGGTTAAAAATAATTTTAAAATATTATCACTGCTTTGGTTTGGCTGCCTTGTTAGGAGTAGGCCACCAGCCAGAAAATCATTTAGGACAGAGGGGACCTGCAGAGGTCTCTTTTTTCAAGTGTCATGCTGAAATAGAGAGCTGCCATCAAAGTTTGGGGCTGCTCAGCTTCCTATCTGGATCTTTTTTAAAACAGGATGGGTTTTTTTCAAAGTCTCTTGGGGTGCCTTCAACAGCACAAAACTCTAGAGAAGGTAGATTACATGTTGCATGCAAAGTTCTCAGTAAATTGAACCATTTGGTCAATTAACCACATCTTTTCATAGTATAGTTGTATATAGGTTTTAATGTTAGTGATTTTCATTGCTAGTTAATGTACAAAGAAGAAAAGATAAAATAAATCTCATTACTTGATGCCATATGCAGTAGATGCAGGTTTACCACTGTGCTCTCAGTGGCTGAATTTGAGCTTTGTTTTCCATGAAGCTTTGGGCCTTCCCAACCACAGATAAATCTCCATTCTCTGTCCTGCCCAGAATTCTGTCCTCCAACTTTTCCATTTCCTCAGAGCTACTGCACATCCTCCTCCACTCTTGAAAAATAAACACCAATATTTAGCCCCAAATTTTCTTTGATCAAGTCACAAACCGAAGTCCTTATATCCTCTGTGGGTGTATATATTAATATATATCACTTAAAGATATCTTCTTTCTTTAAAAAAAGCCTCTCCCAGCACATTAATGTATTAAAATCTTACCATTGTGAACAGAAATATGCTGTTCACATAGGGAAGTCTCAGCTTCATCAAATCTTTTTAATTGTCCTTCTGTATGTGAATCTGATAAAATTAATAAGAAATGAGCTTCCAATACACTTCAGAAATGCCAGGTCCTTAAGGAAATGTTTTGATGGTGTTAGTTTTTTTAATAACAATTGCATTAAACCCCACTTACTGTTTTCTGTTTTCATACATTACGCTTCATTATTTGCTGATTGACAGTTTGAGTTGTTTCTATTCTCCTCTTGCTTAATTATATACTGTCTCTTTGTTATTCTGCTATGATTTCATGACCATGCTAATGAAAGTTTTGGGACTATGGATTGATTTCCATGGAGTCTTATCTTTTTGTAATTTAGGGGCTGTTAACAAAGGGAAAAAAAAACCTTCAAGAATTTCCAATTTAAGACTAATTTATATCTAATTAATTAAAAGAGAAGTCCTGCTACTTCCATTGCAAGCAAAACTCAGAAGCTTTGAATTCTTTGGTTTTGAGATCTGCAGATGCAGACCAGGCAGCATCCTGTGGAGTGTGTCCAACTCCCACCTTGGGTAGGGATGCACAGCTGGGGGCTACTAAGTATGTTTTTAAAATGTGAGGAAAGTGAAATGCAATCTTCTAAATATGGAAAAGAAGAGGAAAAGTTTCAAAAAGTGAATAGAGGCATCTGCCTATGGCTGCTTTACACAGTGTGTATGAACCTCCTACTGTCTAAGTGGCATATGGAAAGTCTAGCTGTTGTCCCTAAAATAAAATCCTGGATTTTTCTCCCTTAGGAGGCATAGCTGTAGTAGTCATTCTAGCAAGAAACTTGTAGAACATTTTGCAAAGGAGTGGTAACTTACAGCGAACTTAGTCAGTTGGAGGTTTTTTGGTTAATTGTGGGTATTTTCCAGTTCTGGAAGGAATTATGGTTATCTTACTGCCTCCATATCATGTATTACCTCGTGCAGATGTAGCTCCAGTTATAGAACTGCAAGATCAAAACCCAGCCTTGAAATTGAATTTTTATTAGTGGCTATGTCAGGCATTATATTGAGCTTAACTTCTTTCTAAAAATAATACATTTTGCATGCATATTCCAGTCCTACTACTTCAAATTAATTCTCTGGTGTAAATAGCAAATGAGCCAAGTCTGTGGAACACAGGACCAAAGAGGGAGGTGAAAAGAAAAATTAATGATTACTGATCCATGAATGACTTGTAAGCATCAGTCTGCCCACGATGTTTATGAGCTCTGCATTGCTGGAGGCTGGGTGAGGATTTTGGGGCAGTGTGGCAAAGAGGCCTTTGGGTGTTTGCCTCTGGCCTGACTTGGAGACCAGAATTTTGGTTTGACCCACGGGGTTGTTTGGTTTTTCTTGTGTCTTTGGCTTTGTTTTTTTTTAAGTGCATAAGAGGTGTTGTTGTTCAAGACTCTTTCATGGGCAGTAAAACTTGCATTGTATTCTTGCACCAAATCTGTGTATTTGTACAAGGTGTTGAAAGGTTCACAGCCAGTATCTGCTTCTATTTATTTATGCTGTTGTAAGTCCAGAACAATTTATTAGTTACTTCTTTGAAAGCCACAAAATGAGAGTTTGACCCTGGCAGACTTGTCCAAAGAAAGCAGAGTTCAAGTGTCCATGATCAATGGTTTTTTTGCCTTGGGTTTTTTTCCAAACTGTTTCAGATCCAGGGCAGTAGGCCAGTAGTAAAACTGCAGTAGTATCAGGGGATTGCGTTTGGTTCCTGATGTTTCCTTTTCAATAATAGTCAAATACCTAAAATCATAAACATGGCCTTGCAATTTTAAGATTCCTGTGTCGTAGGATTTCAGAGATCTTCAAGACTTCAATGATCATTATGTTCTTCCATGGGTAAGAAGAAGTAAATTCAATGTAATTTTTACAAATGGGGAAATAGAAGTACAATGAGAGAGTTAGAAGTGTCAGTGACAATTCAGGGAGTAGAAAGTGATCTATTTAATACAATTAATTGATTATCAGGTTGAGAGAGGTGATCCTGCCCCTCTGCTCTGGTGAGACCCCATCTCCAGTGCTGCATCCAGTTCTGGGGCCGCCAGTGCAAGACAGATGGGGACTCCCTCAACCCTCAAAGGAGGGTCAGACAAGGGATGCAAAAAGGCTGTGAGACCTCTGCTATGGACACAGAGGCTGAGAGAGTTGGGATTGTTCTGCCTGGACAAGCAGGACACCTTATTGTGGCCTTTTGATACATTACAGGAGCATGGAAAGACACTTTGCCAAATACGGACAGGACAAGGGGCAATGGTTTTAAGCTGAATGAGGCAAGATTTGTACTGGGCATTAGGAAGACATTTTTTGTAATGATGGTGATGGAACAAGTTGTCCAGACAAATTGTGCACCCTCATCATTGGGTTCTATGAAGGCTGTAATTTTAGTCATGAGATACAGGTTAGTCTGGTCCTCAGCCTCCTCACAGATTAGCTGCACAGTGGAATGTCTGCCTGCCCTGAATTGCTTGTTATTCCTAATTTCCCCCGTTGTAAGAGAAAAGAACTGAGCAAGGAAAGTGCATTGAGTGTACCTTTGGATGCAGGCAACCTGCACACGGCGAATGGAAATATTTATTATATATACATTTATATGTATTATAAAAGAAGATCAAAATGCTGTAAGTGAAGGAGCACGCCATTGCCTAGTAGGTAACTTTAGATGTAATTCTTTGGGTTTGAGCATTTATTGCTCCATATACCAAAAGCATGTAAGGTAATATTAAATATTCACTTGAAACATTGTATTCGGCTTCAGCAATAACTGAGGTGCAATATATGCATGTATGCAGTGACTTTGCATTAACCAATACTGAATAATGTGCTTTACAGTCCACATGCTTCAATAGCAAGATGCTTTGCATTTATATAGGACTCTCAATACAAAAAACCTGAAATACCTCTGAAATAGGCTTAAGCGTTGGTATCCCTACCTCGCCATTGGAAAATTGAAGAACAGAGATTGAACCGTGTTAACAAAAAGCTGGTGATTATTTGGTATAGAATGCATGATCTAACTGCTGCATATTAGAAAAAATCTCTGATATTCTAGATGGGTGAATGTTTCTAGCCCCTCCATATATTCTTTTCCTATTTCTAAGAATTAAATATTTTTTTATACAGAAAAGCACTGTAATTTTTCTATTTTTTTTTCTATGAGCCATTTTATTCATTTGGTCACTGATGGCTTGAGACGTCAACTTTTATAAAAAAAACTTTTGGGGGGAGCAGATACTCCTTCTATGACATGGCCCTTTCTGGTGGGTATTTGTAGCTGCTGAGACTCAACCTATGTCCTAAGGTTCCTTTTCCCCACCAAACTGTCTCTTTAAATGAAAACTCTGCCTGCTCAGGAGGTGCTGGAGAAGTTCTCACTGGGGATGTGCTGTGACCTTGGTGTTGTGTGCCATTTGTGCATCATTAAAAGGTTGTAATGAAGCTCTGCCACACACAGATTGTAAAAGGTCAAGCAGAAAGTTGGGAGCCAATGAGGTTGGGAAGAAAAATTGTGCTAGCAGCAGAGGTTGAGGGATTCATTATATTGATGCTATGGGGTTTTCAGCAGAGTAATAACTGAGTTAGCAATAGAATGTAAATCTTCTCAACCACTTAGTCTGAGCCTGTTTCTTCTTGATTTGTGGGGATATATTTTTACTAGAGTACAGGAAAAGTCATTATGCTTTCAAGAAAGCCACTGGAACTAGTTAATGCATTGTAGGTAAAAAGACAGAAGATAAACAGGACTGGAGGTGGCTCATCTGTAAAAACAGGGTATTGGTGACAGAAAGAGGAGGATTGTACCAAACAAAAGTGTTTATGCAAATAATTGGAGTTGCTGCACTGGATAATTGTACGTTTGCAGGTTTTGGTTGGCAGGTTATGTCACATATATGTAGAATGCTGTGATAATAACTATAAAAATTGCCTTTTTGGTTCATAGCATGGGAAGGGGCAGTGGCCTTTCAGAATCATATTTGCATGGGAAGATATCCCTCAGTCCCACAGGCTTCATCATTCCCTCTTTCTCAAAAAACACAACCCCAAGCAGAGGTGCTCATCAGGGCGACACTTAACAGACCATGTAACTTCCTTGTGTTATAATTGACTTGAAATTAATAATATGGAAGAATAAATCTAAATTGCAATCGCCATGCTTTTACAAAAATGGGGACTAACTAAACTATATGGAACAATTTTGCTTTCCAGTTCTCTGGATGTGCTGAATTAAGTTCTGGCATGATTTGTCACAGTCTGGACATAGACAAAAGTCATATGAAAGACTGTGGGTTTGTTGTATTTTTATAGTCTTGCATGCAGGACTTTACTTAATTGCTCTACAAAATTAGATAAATTTTGATACATATAGAAAAAAATAGTGACTTTTAAATTTTTGTCATGTTATCAACTTGATTTTCTAGAAGTGGTTTCCTTAACATGAGAGGCACCATCCTGGCATGACCAATCTAAGACATTTTCTGTTAATTACTTTAAAATTCTCAGCTAGGGGGAAGTAAAAAGCCAAATATCTCTAATTCTAATCCAATATCTATGGAAGTCATCTGGGATCTTTCTGTGGCTTTCAGTGACCAGAGCCTGCAATGTTCCCAGCTTGTCCTCCAAAGCCTTTGCATTTCATCCAAATATTTACTAATTCATATATTATTTAGGGAATATAATATAATATATATAGTATTGTATTATAGTATATATAGTATATGATATTATATATTACATATAGAATGTATCTATATATATTTTAATGTATATTATTTAAGGAATATATATTATTTAGAGAATTAGTTTCCAAAAGAGGAAAACTGTACAAAAGCTACTATCATCCTCACTGTTATCCACATGGAGGCTCATAATTTTCTGTACTTGGGTGGTAGAGGAAGGACCAAGCCCATCGCTCCTGAGTGTTCCTAACAAACATAAACATCAACGTTCATCACTTTTTGTTCCTGGCAGGTGATCTTGTAACTAATCTAATGTGTCAATTACAGCCAGCTTTGAAAAAAGATACTCAAAGTATCTGGAAGGAAAAAAAAAAAGTGACTAAATGAGATTATTTGGCATTCAGTCAGCTTCCATCAGATCGCTGTAAATTACCCGTCACATTATTCCATTGCTGAACATGCTTTGTTCCAACAGCCTCAGCTAAACAGTTACATGTTTTGTACCTTTCTTCTGTCACACTTTCACACTTGCTATGCAGCTGTTTTGTTCTAGAAAATACCGTCCCTCTACAAACTGTGATTAAAGAGCTCAAAGGGGTTTTCAAAGCAAGCTTTAATCAATATCGGGGGTTTATTCTTTTGTGCATTGATTATTGTGCTGAGGTGTTTAATTAATCAACAGATGTTATTTTAATAGTGAAAACATTACTGAAGAAGCGATAATGGAAAATTACAGAGGGTTTTTTTTTGACACCAGCTTGAAGGTTTCTTTTAACACTTGCCCACCAATCCTATGAACATGACACATTCCTGCTGATCCAAAACTGTCCCTTTTGGAGGCTTTTATCTGGTTTCAAGCTCCATCATAAATAATGTCTACAACTGAGAATCTCCACTCCCAGATTTACCCAGTATTTCTCTCAAAAATGGAAGAAACTCACATCTTGGTATGGCCCCTTTTCCTTAACTGTATCACAGAATCAAATCCCTGAAGTCTGTTGCTGTGCTATTGAGCCTTGTCTCTGCATTGGGATGCTATTTCAAAGACACCCAGTTTGTAGGTATTTCAAGTGCAGTCTCAAGAGTCAGGCTCCCTGAGGTTGTCTAATTCATTCCGTTGTACCAAACAGGATCAACCATACTGCTGTCGTTCCTGCTGGCTGTCAACATCCATCTTTGTACAGTTCTAGAGAGGAGATGACTGCATGTAACTATCCTCAGTTTTAGATAGTTTTTTTTCCTATTTATTAGCCAAAATTTCTCTTGCTTCACTTATTCCTGATGCTGCCATCCATGAAGAAAATATTAAACGAAGGAGTCATTTACATATTATCAAATCTCTTGTATATCCTCTTCCTTAACATTAAAGCTTAAACATTTCACATTGTTCCTTGTCTCTGCTGCTGTTCCCTGAACAATTCTCTGTTTTTAGTTCCTGTCCAAAAAACAGAGGCAGCTCTCCAGACAAAGCCTTTCCAGTGCTTATTAGAGCACAAAGGATCATTCTGCTTGTCCTAGAGGTGCTGCTTCTGTTTGTGCATCTTGTTTTCTGAAAAGGCTTCTGTAGAACATGTGAGTGTTGGATAAAGACCAAGCTGCAGATCCATTCAGGGCAGGGAGGGCACGGATGCCACTGTGTCGTCCCATGCTCCCTTGTCATTGCCATTGCAAATTTGTTCTGTTTAGAGCTGTAGAGTCTCAAACTCTGTCCCACAGCTAAAATGCATTGATTTTTTTTTTTTTCATTTTAAGTCAAATCTGGTACAAGCAGTCCTAATTATCTACAAATGCTTCCTCTGAAACTTTCAATACGACATTTGGGCATCCAGTTGGGCTGCCAAGGGTTAAGAGTCTGGAATATGCCAACAAAACCAGAATATCCAGGTAGAGGCTTCGTTAGTTCTACCCTGCTTGCTCTGACTTCACTGTTTAGGATCTGTAAAGCATGAAAGGAGGGCAAGGCTCTAGAGAAGTAAAAATGAAGGAATTGCGAATCGCCTGTCGCTCTGTGTGCTCACATAAGACAAAGTTCTGTTGAGTAAGTAGGACCTTCTTGTCTCATTTTCTTTCTAAATCAGAATTATATTTGGTTTAGGCTGGTTGTTTGGAAAAGTTACTTGCTTTGAAGAATGTATATGGCACTGTGACAATATTTTCTATTTATATTCCCTTCTCAAAATGTACATTGCACTGGGTAACAAGGCTTTCTGTTCTATGTATCAATTCTCCTTCGCTAGTATGTTGTAAATGTTTTGCTAATTACAATCAGTTAAGATACATGAGACATTATGTCATTATTCCTATTACAGCATCATTCTTTCAGTGAGTTATCTCTGCTATTGACAGTGCAATTATTTCACTGCTGGAAAGTGCACACATGTATGAAAAACAAGATAAGTTATCAAAAATAGCACCTTCAGAATACAAATGGATAATGAATACATGTGCCTTGAATTGTGTTGAATACATATAATCTGTTTTCTCACAATCACTGGAAAACTAATTTTTGATGCCTTTTTTTTCCTCTTATTTAAAATGTGATTCGTACCCAAATAAAACTACTTGGCATGTATATTTAGGGAAACCTGAAGTATAAACATGTTTTTAAGCCAAAAACATTTGCTGGAGTTCAGTAATCAGAAGACATTGGGTTTGAAACTGCAGATGATTTATTTTCCTAGGGTTTTTTTTTTTTTATTGGATTGAGATTTGCAATACCTTTGGTTTGGAAAATGTAGTTTTCTTCATTCTCCCTGAAAACAGATGCAAGCAGAATTTTTTAGGCTGCAAAAACATTGTTCTCACAATAACTTTATATTTTTAAATTTAGGTCAATATTTTGGGATAGACAGTATGAAGGTGTAACTGACCTGACTGGCCAAAATATGGACTGCTTTTCAAGCCATTTTTGGCATAGCAGTGCTGTGGCTTGGATTAAATTTAGCATAGTGGCCCAAAAGGAATATTATTGAGAAGAATTGTAGAGCCTCTATCTATTCTGAGTTCTCCATTTTGAATCGCATGCGATATTTTGTAATCCTGTTTTTGCTTTTCAAAAAATGCGTCTTATTATTTTCAGCAACAGATTCTGCTAGGGATTGTGAGTCTTGGAAAATGACTGAGCTTCAGCTGAGGCCAATTTTTGCAACAGTATGTTAATGAAGCTTGAAAAAAGTCTCCATTTTCATGTTGAACCATATAATAGAGTTAGCACTTCAGTGCCCAAATTATGTAAGTGACAGAGAAAGGGAAGAAATCAAGAGCCCTACTCCCAAAGCAGTGGAATTAAACAGGCTGCAGATCATATTGAGAATCTGTGCTTGTGCTCCTTCTATTATTAGCCAGAAGATTCCTTCCTGTAGGGCACTGTTAATGAGCCAATAACTTTTGGAGTCACTCATTATCTCTCCCATCACACCGGTGCTCCTCGGGTTACCCGCCTCCCGCGCCCGGCCCGTCCGACTGCGTTTCTGCTGAGAGAGTCAAAAGGGAATGGTGTCACTTTTAATGTAATTTGACAGCTTTTACCTTCACTGTCTCTAGCTGTGGCCTTCAGGAGATCACTGAGCTTTAAGAACATCCACTTCTCCTGGGCAGTGCTGGCTGGCTGTGCCCGTGTGAGTCTCCTGGAGCGCTGTCTTGGCGCTGAAGGATAAAGCTCTTGGCTGCGAGTACTCATGCCAGCCAAGTGCCTCACCTCACCCCTGTTGAGTGGGGGGCTGTTGCAGATGGATGTTTTTATTTATGGCAGCTTGTCATCGCTCCTATTGAGGTTTAAGGGTGTATTGCCGTGAGATGGGGTCATCAGGCCGCTTATTAACTTGCCCAGCAGGAAAATAAAAATGCTTTTTGGGCCCCATTGGCAATATTTCTTGAGTACCTGCTATTTAATAATTTTCCTGATATGTCTGGGATGTCATTTGTCTGCACTGCATATTTTATTGAAGTGTATAGAATGAGGTGTGATAATGATTTCTATATTCATAGTAATGAAGTAGCAGCTTCCCCACGGTATCTGAAATTACTGTGGCTCCACAGCATCAGGGATACTTTATGACACCAAAACCCAAGTTGCTGTATTTTATACCTTTGCTGCTGGCACTGAATTTCTAGGTGGTTACTCAACCAATTAAACCTGGTTTATTACTTTTAATTACCTGTCTAGTTTACTTTGTTTTCTAATTTATCAAACAGGGCTAGAATATTTTATACATAGTTACTACTTTGCTAACAGACAAAGCACCTACATGCCACATTATGTGCATGCAGTTAGTGCTGTCTCTGAGAAGAGCATTATGAGAGGCAGGAAGGACATTTTTAAAATATAATTTCAAGGATCCTAGACCAAATCTGTGACTTTTCTTAGAGTTTCAAGTGCAGCCCAGTCTGTAAATAGCAGAATTTTGCAAAACCCCACACTGACATCTGAGAAATTGCGTTCTTTTCCTTGAAGCTGTTACAGGGGAATCATTTGGCACTTATCTTCTTGCTGAATTTACAGCAAAAATAGTTAAGTAAGAGGGTGCTTTTCTCAGAGTTGTGTACTTACTTCTGATAGTCTTGCTGATTGGAGAAGGCACGTGAACACCAAGAAAAGACAGACCAAGTGGAATTTGCAGGGCTCCACGGATGTGTGCTAAGGTATTTCTCATGGCTTCTCCACCTCTCTCTTCTTTTCATCTTCAGCTCATGGCCAGTGTATATCCAAAAGTTATTTAGGACTTCTCTTCTGGAGCTCTGAATGAAATGTCCATTTTGTATTTCCTTTATGTTAATGAAAACATGCTCATTTCCTGGGCAAACCTCAAGAAGAATTCTTCATTCTCAGCCTGGACCACTTGACAATTGTCAAGACAGCTGATTCCTTCTTTTTCTTCCTCTTTCTCTTCTTTTAGATTCCTTTTCAGGAAGCTGTTCTTTGAAGCCATCCTGCTTTCTGTGAGGGTTTTTCGCAGCTATATGTCCTGTTTGCTTTCCCTTTTCCCACCATGAGTCATCTTTGATTGGTTTTATTTGCAACATGCTTAAAAAAACTGTTCTGTGCTGCTGAATCAAAACCTTATCCATCATCCTGTCATCTGTCCAAACTAACACCCCAGCAATGCCAGAGATCTTACGTGACTATTCAGTTTTAAGCTAAATTCATCATATCTAAAAGAGAATTCCCTCACCAATTTCTATTCCTTCCTGGTGAAGATGAATAGCACTGTATCTTGCCCTTAAAAGCTCATTTAAAATGACTTATAAGGCTTGCAAATAATAACCCTACAAGTGTGAGGTCAGCACTTAACTCTATGGAAAGGTTTCTAGAATATTTTTTTTTTAGTTTGTCTCTCTTGTTCTCCTTTGCTTTATTCCCTTGTTGATTATAAGCAAGATTTCAAATTCTTTGGGGAAAGTCCGGGTGCACAGTCCCAGCTATTGAGATAATCAGTCTGGGACTTCTAAGCAATGTAGAGAAAGTAAGTCAGAATATACTAAGGGCAGACTACATACATGAAACCATAGACAATTATGTCTATAATCATTGATTAATCATTGGAGGGCTATTGAAACTAAAGCGTTATTGCACAGGGTTTCAGTGACACACTGAAGCTGCAAGTCAAGTGAAAAATGTTCCTTTAATTTTCAGTTGTCCACAGATTTTATGTGTGTGTGTGTGCTTGCTGTAAGACAAAGAGACACCACATAATTCCTCCTTATTGCACGGAAAAAAACCTTCAGCTGAATCCTGCAGGGCGGTGTGAACCTCACTCCCAGACCTGGCAGTGCTCTTCAGCGTGGGCTGAACTTGAACTAACAGGGATTGCATCCTTGGAGAGCTTGGTTTTGGCACGTTCTCTCCCAGCTTTCAGTGAGATCACCGAGAAATTGCGGCCTCGGTGGTTTCAGAGAAAATATTTCACAAAAACTCTGGCGGAGCGTTCAAGGCAAAGAGCCAGGGAGTCAGCAGAGACAGGTTCCCATCCTGACAGATGATGCATTTTTGGAGCGGGTTTGCATTGTTGGGGTTCACCCTCAATAAACAGCACTCAGGGGCCTGCAGCAATCACCCACAGAGCCGTGGTTACGGCCGAGCCTCAATATTTCACAGAACCCGCTGAGAAAATGGGAGAGGACGGGGGAATAATTTGCAATGCTTGGGGGCACTCACGTATAAATCCTGCTCTCTTCTGTGACTGACAGAGCTCAGGAAGATAAAACTTTTTCTGAACTCTTAGAAAGACAAGATTATATGCCTGTTCACATACGTGCAGCTGCTTTTTTAGTGCTGTGCAGCAAAATGTCACGGAGGATGTACCAAGATGTTGGTGCAATGACCTGTAACAGTTACAAGTCGTAGGACTGGCAACCAGCAGCCTTCAGAAAACTCCAAGCTGTCAGCTGCAACTTTTAGGCAGCAAATTTCCCAGTAAATAGACTATTAATCAATTTGGACAGCAGGAAATGTGAGTGATCAGAGCAAAGACTGGCATCTCGATCAAAATACACTTTTTATTTACTTGCATTCACAGGTGATGTGAGCTGACTGGAGCTGAGGTAGAGCCTGTTAATTTGAAATGTTTCGAGTACAGAGTTTATAGGAGCCAAGGAAACTTCTGTTTGATGGCTCTGCATGGATTTGCTTATATTGAAGTGAATGGGGAAAAAAAACCCCAACCTGTTTATTTGTTTATTAGTATTCAGACCTGCAAACTGCTTAAGGCTGTGGGTGTATTGGTCTTTCCAAAACAGAAACACCTTTTTTTTTTTTTTNNNNTTTTTTTTTTTTTTTAATCCCAACATAAAGGTCTTAATAAAGACATTTTGGTTACACTTCTAGTGCTTTACCTGAAAAATAAACCTTCACGATTATTAGCCTGGTATCATTAGGAACAAAAACATTCCCTTTAAAAAGCAGATTGAAAGGTACTTTGCAGGAACAAACAGGGTTCTGCAGTGTCTGCTGGGTAATAGGTGCTATTTCTTTTATTGTGCTTTATGAGCAGCAAGACACGAAACTTGGAACATTTTGAAAGTACTGTTGGGTGAAGGTGGCAGATGAAGAACGGGGCAGAGAGGTGTGGGAGGGTTTGTGTCTGCTGTGCTGCAGGGATGTGGTTGGAAGCAGTTCCTTGTCTGGGGTTTGCCAAGCTCTGGGGGCAGGTAGAAATGCTTCCTTCCACTTTGTCCCCTCTGTGCAGTGTGTCCATATCCCAACGTGCAGAGCCTGAGAAAATAATAAACACCCAAACCATGCCTCTTAAATGAAATCCCAATCCCTCTGGATTAATGGGATCTATGTTTTAAATTAAGGTTTATGCTTTAATAAGTAAATGTCTTGATTTCTGAAAAGGGTAAAATTACAACTATACAATATTTGCTAGCCAAACCATGGATTGGGGCAGCTGAAGGTATCGAACTTCCTTTTCATTAAATAACCAGTCCAGTATCCAGGTGTATGGTAAATGCAGAAGGATATCCTGCAGGGGTTTCTGCTGATTTCCTGCAGTGATTGAGCCATGAGGCCTATACAGACCCTCCACTGTATGCAATGTAATAGAGTGGGAAGTGGAGAAAAAAAACAATCCAGTTCCTCCTGCCCCTTATTGCTCAGCTCATGTGTTTTATATGGTAGCATGTGAGTTCTCAAAACTTTTGGAAAAGCATCTGCCTGTTGGGCACTGAAGTCAGCTGGGACATTAATATTTTGAAGTAATTACTAATCCCTTCTGCTTCCTCTGGGAAGGATTTGTCTCATGGCTGTGCCAAAGCAGCTTATTTCAAATTTGTGACACACGCTAAGCATGTATGTTTTCTCTTTTATTTATGATTCATATGTTCTTCTGTCTCCCAGCTTACTGCTGTCCTGATGTCTCTTTCAAACTGCACAGTTCTAAATGATAGGAATGAAATAATCAGCGGCTTTAGAACTCATCATTTGAATGATAATATAATGAATGAATAAAACAGATGATAAAATATAGCTTTAAATGGGCCTGACTACATATTGTTCCTTCTCTCTCTAAAGTGCACTCTCTAAAACTCTAAAGGTTTTCCATTCCTGACTTGCAGCCTCCAGTGAATCTTTGCTACTTTGTTCCTGTGGTCATGGTTTTAACAGGTGCCTGTGGTAAATAACCTTGCACTTGACTCCTGTATGAAGCTTTTATGATTTTTATTGTTGCAATTTGAGCAATTTAGCTTTATTTCCAACGGGTCCAAAAGAAAGTTATCCTCTGCTTTCTCTCTTCGCCATCTTGAAACTTCAAATTGTTGGGAGCAGCCTTGCATTTGTGAGTGAATTCTTTCCCAGATATTCTCATCATAAGAGCACTTGGTATTACTATAGAAATATTATCTCCATTGAGGCTCATCTCCTTGAAATATTTTCTCATTTTCTAAACACTGAAGACAAGGTAAACTGCACTGCCTAAAAGAAAACACCACAGCAATTCAAGGTTATTGTTCTAGTTATCATTAGGGAGTTTCTCACGAGTTGGTATTTGGCTTTCTTTAATGAAAATCAATGAGTGATTTTAAAGCATTTTCAAAACTTATTAGCTGTGGTGTAACCTGGTTGAAAACTGCAGTGATGGTAGTATGAGTAGACTAAATGTAATTCAGGTGTAAACTGCAAATTTCTTTGCTTTAGTTCAGCAAGTTCAGTCTATCCCTGTCCCTTTATGCTCACGTGCAGGAAGAACACAGGGTAAGGCAGTGCTGTTTACCCTCTTCTCACATCTAAACGAGATTTTTTTCCCACTTTTTTCTCTTCCTGCAGCAAGATTTCCAGCAGCTACAACTCTTCTCACTCAGGAGTGCAGTGGCAGCCTTGCAGTGAGGAAAGGGAAAATAAATGTACATTTTTACTTTAATGGCACATGTTAACCCCTTAACCCCCCATATGTAAATTTTTACCCAGTTACTGTAATGTTATGATGCAGAAATGCCAATGCATCAGGCACATGGCCCTGTAAATGGTTTCTGTGTGTTTTTCTGCTCTCCTCTTTGTTGTTGTGATTGAGGATTTTTTGTACCCAGATAACCTCACATTTCGCAGGAGTGCCTTTTAAATTAAGTGAGATGAGGATCAGTGGTCTCCTACTTTGGGGCCAATTTTGCTGGTTCATCTGCTAAACTGTGCTTTTCTAACTTCACAAAATCACTTTAATTCCAGTTAAACTACTTCATGTTATTAGTGACCTCAAAATGTGCTACCCTGGTTATACAGGATGAGGTTAAGACTTTTCTCTCTGAGCTAGCTCATTGAATTAGGGGGCAGATTCTGAGCCACTGTAAAGTGGCATAATAAAAATTGATCTTAGGGGAGCTACGCTACTTTCCATCGAGTGAGGACACAGCCCTTCCTAAATCTTAATTCTGATTTTTTTCATTAGCTGTGTTATTGGAAGATAGCTATTACATGCATCTAGCTGCTAGGGCAATGGAAAGCCTACAGTGTACTACAAATCAGGAGCGAGCAGAGGCTTTAATTTAGTCAGAGACAAGCTTTGAAGGCAGTCAAAGAGCCACTGATGGAGTTCAAATGCTCTTTGTCCTGCAAAAATAAAGAGCCCATTTGTTCTGCCTTCTTACATTAGCATCTTTTACCTTGCTGGAGGAAAAGCAGGAAGAACTGTAATCCTAGCTCTTGGGATGTTTTTTTTTTTAAAGAAAGGGAATATTGAACTCATAGGCCTTGCTAAAGCTTTGGCCATATGAAAAAATACACAGTTTGCATTTAATAAATATCACGGGATGGATAGTTTATGCCCCAGTATTGGGCGGTAATTATTTCTCCTTTCTTGTTTTCCTTTTATTTCTGCCACCACAACACAACCACGACAGTGTCATTCCAGGACAGAGGTTGCCAGCAAAAGATTGGCTTTGGAGATCTGCTGGGGGCACAAGCCCTCAGACACAGGACCCTCCACACCGGGCTGGGAGTGCTTAACCACCAGAAAAATTCTGTGATAGCAGTTCTTGCTGCCTTTGGAGGACAGTAATTGCCACCAGACTATTTGATCCTATGACAACACGGCAGACTGAGTTGCTTCTCAAACAATAAAAAAACCTTTTGAGTTTTTATCTACCATTAGTCCTTGCTTTGTTCCTTTCGGATCAATTCGTTCCTGTGCGATTGTAAGGATCTTTCTGTGTTAAAATGAACACACTCTTTCCCATTCTATGCCCTACTTCTGCACCTAATAAAACCTAGAATCAGGTAAGCACCTTCCCCACCACTCTCAGCAAATGTTCCAGTAATTTGGAAAGCGATCAGGAATTTTTAATTCCCTTCTCTTTGGCTTTGTGCGCAGGAGATAGTTTGTGTGGCACTCTTGCTCTCAGCAGCACTGTCTGATGGCAGTTTCTCACCCTATTCTCTTGGCAAATTACTTTTATTCTCAGCAGGAGTCACAGATGGTGAAGTCTCACTGCTTTTCCTAGAGAATAGATGCAGTTTAATCTGTACAGCATCCAGTAGAAGACAATGCCTTCATCATCTCCTCTACCTTTAGCCCACAGAATGACATTTATAGTCCTGTAGTGTTCTGCGCTTTTGGAGAGTCCTCTTTGAGTTGATTAAACCTGTTGCAAAGCTCAAGTGGCAAATTAAGTTCAATCATTATCTGTTCACTTGTTTTAGTGAGGAATTTCTTGAGGAAATAGGTCTTTTCAACTGAAAATATATATATATTCTTACATGTATAGATACTCCTATAAATAAATTCTATATTTTATGTGCAAATGAGTGTATTGTTTCAATAAAATATACTTTCAGAGTAGATTTAACCAATAGATGCCATATTTACTAACACTGAGACTGAAAATTGAAGAGTAAAAAATTATCAATTAAGAGAAATTTTAAAATATAAAAAGAGTTGCTGTGGCCAAGGTTAAGACAAAAAAAGTCGTTCCATCAATGTATAGTGTTAAAGGCTGTTAGTGGTATTTAATACTACAAGTTCTTCCTAGAATCCTAATTTTTCTCAGCCTCTCATAATGCAGTAAAACAGGATATTGTCATCATGTAATCAGGCCAAAAGGAACTGACTATATGGTAGTGCTTTGATTACTTGAATTGTCAAATTACCCAAAATTTATTCAGTTCTAAGGTTCTTTGGCATAAAAATTTCTTGCTGACTTCAACAGCAGTTCCCTGTATTAAACAGAGTGCCCTTACTCTGTAACTGCAGCAAAGCTTCTTCTTTGTGTGTGAGTCCATTTTGAAAAATATATAAATTATTCTCAAAGGCTGCTCAACACATTTATTTAAGGTGTGATTTTGCAATTCATATAGCAGTAAAGCACTCTGATTTTCGTAGACCGAAGGTTTAGTAAAGGAAACGCTTTATTTTCAAGAAGAAAACACTATACCATGCTCCTTGAGAATTCCAGCTTGAACGAGAACTGATTTCTGGAATTTATAATCTCTCATGTTTGCAAAATGTGCAAAACCAAATATAATAAACTGTGGCAATATTTGAGCTATGCATAGTGTGTACCTTAAATAAAATAGGTTAAAAACTGGAATATAATAAATAGGTTGCAATAACTCATTGCATACCTTTAGTGCCACCTATATGCAAGGAAGGGTGCGAGGAAGTTGCAGCCCATTCCTGGAAAGCATTTTGATTGAATGTCAGTAACATTCACCCCCAAAGTAATAGCAAATAAATTTATTAAATGGGAAGGTGCCAACTTAGTCATAAGTTATTGTCTCCTAGTGAAATGACATAAAGTTATTTTCCGTGGTGAAGAGCCCTTCCAATTGGCCAGCTTTACCTCAAGACACAACTTTAGCTTTCTATCATGTTCCTTTGAATCTGAGTTCCTTGTATAAAGGTCTTGAAACTGCCTTCAATTTTTTAAAAGAAGACTTTAAAATCAAGCCTAAAGAAAAAAAATCACAACAGTTGTTGTATAAGTGCTTGTTGGCTTATCAAACCTCAATTTTAAATCGTGGGATGTTTGAGCTGGCTTGTATTTCATTTGTTGCATCTGATTTTCCATTTCACTTTGTGCTCATCCCTTGCAAGGTTTAAATCTTTGCCCTTTGCTATTGGAGCTCCTTTATTTTTTAATTTCCAAGATGACCTGAATACCTGAAGGATGCTGAGTGAAATCTTGCTCGGTGCTGCTATTGGTGCCCACAAACCATTAGGTTTTTACAGGGGCTGGGTTTCAGCAGCAGGTCCCTGGTTGTGTGGAGTGATTTTATTTTATATTCAAGTAGCAAGAACCAGTTGATTACCTCGCCTATGCCACCTGCATGTAAAGCCAGAAAACTGCAAGCCCTGACATGAATTTTTTCTGCTGTCTTACTAAAAGCTAGGAAATACTTAAACCATTTCTCCAGAGACAGCAGGAGATGGAAGCATACAGTCCTGCCAAAACCAAGTAATTCAGGCTATCGATAAAACAATTAAACTGGTGTTTATTTCAGGGTCTTTGCCTCTCTATATTACTATTAATGGGTTTGAATTCAACCATCCCACGCAGCAGAAAATCCTGTATTTCGGTAATATAGTTTGAAATTTGGTCCTTGTTCAGGGCCGGAAGAGTTGTGTAGGATCCTCCATGCAATTCCCACAACAAAGTAATTTTTGGAAGAGATGCAAAAGCAGGGATGCGGGTAGGTTAAGGGCGTGTCAGAACAGCAGCAGTGTTTGAAATGGTTGTGAGATCCTTTGTCTCTGGTCCCTCTGAGGTTGTTGGATGAGAAATACAGATATCCACTGTAAGAATATTACACTGCTAAGGCTGTGAAATAGGAAAAGGATTTATGTTGGCAACAAGTCTGAGTATAAATGACAACTGTTGAAGGGTTACTGATGTACCCTATACCGTTGCTTTCTTCCCCTTTAAAGAAAAAGTACAATGCAGCTATTACACTTCATAAAAACTGCCTCCTTTCTCAATCCTACAGGCTTACCTGGCATTTCAGCTTCACACAGGAGCAGTCCAAATCATATTAGGATTGCTTGTGGTTTAACTATTTCCTCAGTGCACTCGCAGATTTAGAAATAAAAACCTAACCAAACAACCCTGTGGACAGAAAAATGCCAATGACCTCGCCAGGGTCAGAATTTCAGCTCTGGAATTAAGACAACAAAGTGACTGCTCTGTCTGTGAGCTCAGAGTGGAATGAATGCTCCTCAACCCTTCCTCAAGATCATGCACTCAGCTCTGCTCAGATTATCACCTTCAGTGTCTAATAATCAAATTTCTTTTGAGAATAATGAGACAAAGAGGCATCTTACGATGTTGATTGCCAACCTGCAAAAAACCTCCTAATTTAAAATTGAAAACATTATAATTAATTTTCAAGCTTTTCAAGGAAGACTTTAAACACATCAGTGATCATTAAGTGTTGTTTAAGTTGTCCTGTAATTTGAGGGGATTTTTTTTTTAATGACAGATCTGAAATAGATCTTGAGTAGGCCATAGAAAAAGAATATCAGCTTTCAAGGCCCAGGATGGCCTCTGTGCTGAGATTAATAAAGCTTGACAATACCTTCTGAATGCAAGCAATGACTTCTATTACAAGGGGGAAAATGAAAAAGCTGCTATTACTGACACAGTCAATAGATTGCACCTCAGTGTATACTGTACTTTCTACATTTTTAATATAAATGTGTTCAGTTTGAGGCGGGAGCATTATCAGCATTCATTTTACTTGAGGCAATAATGTGAGAAGTTGTGTCTTGTGTAATAAATAAATAACCTGTCTTTAAAACCATTTACTCAGATTGCTTTTCCCAAATGCTTATTTAGAGGTGCTCTGGAAGGTGTCATATACCGAGACAGCCATGTTATAAAGATTTTATAAAACGCATTTTCTTTATTTCACACGTAATAAAATTGATCATGGGACACTTTTTGATGATTTTAGAAGTAGTATAGTGGCAGTATGAAGGTGGGATGGTGTGGTGAGTTGTAAAATGTGGTTTGAGTCTCCCCCATTTCTCAGAAGTTCTTGGTGATTATGAAGACCTTCAAATAGAGGCCAGAAAATTTCCCATCATTTAGAGAATTGCCTCTCTTGAAATTTGAGACTTATCTTTTTCTTCCGTCATGTTTTTTCAGACTTGAAAGAATAGAAGAAATTGTCTTCTCTCTATAAATATATGTATTCAGATCCTCATAATCTCTGTAGCACCCACTCATATTAAGAAACTATTTTCTCCCTCTAAATGGATCATATTAAATGGCACATAAGTATAAAATTAGACAGTGAGTTAATTAATGTTTTGTGCTGTCACTCCTCTGTATCTGTCTTGGCACACACATTCATGCGAACAAATCCTTCCCAATCTCTTTAGAGGGATAGGAAATGAAGTATATATTACATAGGTAGCTCAGGCAAACATGAAAATGAGGAATGATCAGCAAAATTTGAATTACTTGTAGTAATATCTAATATTGAAGGAGGTGTTTTGTACTTATCTGATATCTGATTGTAACTGATTTCTCTCTTTTTTTTCCCATAATCTGAACAATGGCTCTGATATATCTCTAATGCCTCTTTTACATCAGCACAAATGTGCTGATTTCATTGGAGTAGCCCTTGATTTACACTGCTGTAAAGAAAGGAGAATCAAGCTGTAAACATAGAAGGGAGGGAAAGCATAACTGTCCTGGATGTCCAGAGCCTCTAAGTACAAAACAGAGGAAGATTTATCTGGAGTGGCTCAGAGGTTGTAAGCAGTGTAATAGGCTATAACAGAGCACAGGAAATTTAGGGAAGAACGGGGTTTACTGTTGTGTGGCTCAGCCATCTGTGGCTCAAGGTGAAAGTTCTTTTGGTTAAGAGAGACATGGTTGTGACTGTAGTTAAAAGGAACAGGTGGAGGTGAAGATGTACCATTTATGCATTCCTAGTTCTGTGCTCTTTTAGTGCTAGACCTGTTTTGTAGCTCGGGAAAATCTCCTTCTGAGACTTTACACTTCAAATGGTGGATTTTGGAGTTAAATCTAAAAGTTTATTCTTTATTTAGCAAAGAAAAATCTCTTTTCAGTAGTACAGGTGCTCTGCATAAAGTCTTCTACAATACTTTCTTCAGGTCATACAGGAAAACCTAATTTAGAAATATTACAGAAGGCAAAACTTCCCATTTTCTGTCTTAGAACTCAGCACTGATCTGATTACTTTTGACTGTGATTCCAGGTTATCTACCTAATTTGTCTACAGTGTTATTACCAACATGTGTTTTCCCATGAGAAACATATTAATTTGATTGTTGCCCTGGGGAAATCTAAACAAAAACACCAAAAAAAAAATTAACTACAAGAATGCTTTTTCATAAAAAGGAATGCCATACACACAATAAATGACAGGCTTATGTTTAGAAGAGTGGTGAAATCAAAGGATTTTCAGTCTGCACTTCCCAATATAAATTGCTCATTTCAAAACATAATGTTCTGCATAATTAGATCACATAGTTTGAGCATCTGGCCTTTCAGTCTGTGAAGTGATGTGGTAAAATCTGTGGGTAGCAGGAGCAATGAACAGAAGTGATGCCCACCTACAGAGCGTTGGATGGCCAGAGTCACTCTGCCTTCCCCATCTCCTGCTGGACACAGGAGCTGTTTTCCTGCTGCCCTTTCCCACCTCTCCTCTCTGCGACTCTTCCGTGGCCATGAACTAGAGCAGAGGTGGCTTCTCCCTCCCATGGCAGGGTGGCAGTGAGAACAGCCAGCCTTGAGCTGCAATTACCCACTGCCCACTCATTCCAGCAGAAGCTCAGTCATCTCACTAATGACAGCGTTCCTTCAGCTGGAGGTAACGTGGGGAAGGGAATGGGGCCCTGTGAATCACACAAATTATTTTACATTTCTAATTTAGCAAGTACGTCAGACCATCAAACCTGAATTCGCTTCCAGTACGGGAGGAAAATGTAAGAAAATTCCTCAGCAAATCCTCGTGGTGCTGCCCTCCCTGTTGTCCCTTTTTTTTTTTTCTTTCCATTTCCTCTGGATTTAATGAGTGAGCAGCCAGAAGCTTAATTGTGATAGATTGCGGGTGCAGCACGAAGTTAAATATTGTAAAAGAACATTGAGACGTTGATTGTTAGCACATTTTTTAAACACTTTGTAAAGGTATGGAAGGTGTTGGAAAAGGATGATTTACATGGATGAAAATTTACTGTCCGGTTTCTTCAGCAGACATATCATGACAACCATGTCGTGATTGGTTTAAAATACAACTCTATCAAATCCAACTTTGGATCGATGATGTTGAATGAAGAATTTGGAAATGTGAATTTTTTTGAAGACAGATATACCATTAATTCTACTTATTGTTTTCATTTAATTTCTTTAGTTTATAGGTGCAGTTTTGACACCAATGGCTGAACTTCAGTAAAACTCAGGTGTGATTTTCAAGTATTTTTACAAATTCTTTAGTCTCTTGGAAGCAAAGTGTAAATGAACAGCCTGGGCAGCTTCTGCTCAACCAGAGAACCAGATAATCAAAGATATCAAGCTTTTTGAAGTATAGATCTATTTCTTCATATTTTAAAGAAAAAAAGCTCTTTTGAAAATGTGATTTTTAGCAAAAAGTGGGGTGATGGTTTAATAGTTGACTGGATTTTGTCAGCATGCAGGCTCAGAGAAAATTGTTGCTTATCTAATTCTACATACCCTGAAAGCAAGTTCGAAAAATAGAAGTCATTGAGTAATATCTTCACTGGTGCCATAAATCAGAGACTTATTTGCATACAAATGAAAATTCAAACCAAAGTGCAGTAAGAAGTAACACTGCCCTAACAGTTAGGGATCAACATTAAAATATGAATCCAAGTTTCCACCCTGAAGTAAAGCAGAAATCAGACAGGATCTTCTGTTGGGAAATATCCTCTCTGTTGTTGTTGGGGGTTTGGTTTGTTTGTTGTTGTAACTCTGAACACATTCACAGAAGGATGAAATTATTCACTGGTCTTTGACATAATGCTTGTAAACAATTCATTAAAATCTTATCATTGATAGTATCAAAAATACATGAAATATTCAACAGATAAATCAAAACAACAAGCCGTGGCTGTAACCTGTAGCGATGCTAATCAGAAATGTGTACTCAGGTGTGGGACACAGCACTTTGCAGAAGATGGAAGTGAACACTCCGTGTTTTTTATTTGCCAGTTTTTTTCAGTGTTGCTCAAAAGAAACAGCAATGACTCCCGAAACAATAAAACCAAGGTTCATCAGAGAATGATATTGGCCTTCTCAGGAGAGAACACAGTGAAATGGAGCAAGGTGAAAAAAACCCCAAACCAACACATTAAAACTCTAACAAATTCCAAGACAAATTTGTAGGGTCAATACAGGAGCACAAATACACAAGTGGCCATTTTAGAATCAGAATACTAAACGAAATTTAAGCTACAGTGGTCAAGGCAACACCACCTAATTAAAGGTCTAAAGACGGAGTTCCACCTACAGGGAATAGATGAAACAGCTTCCAGATGAAACAGACTGGGAGGCTGCAAATGAGAGATGTAATTTTTATTAAAAGAAACACAGCAATTTTCCCTATGGTAAGGTCAGGAGATGAAAAAGGACTATGTGCAAAGTTTTTAGAAATAGAATGTATTATTTAGAACAGTCCCTCCCTTTAATTTTTCAGTCTCCAGATGAGATTGGAACTTTAATTACGCATTTGCTTCTTTCAGGGAAGACTTCTCTCTGGGCTCATTTTTTTTTTAACCTCAGCTCCTTTTGGCAGTCTTCAAGGACCCCTGTAGTCCAGTTGACTTTTTGCCTACTTAAGTAGGTGCTACTGAATCTTCATAGAGATGATTGAATCTGGATGAGTGCTGATTATAAGTGTGTATTTAAACCTGTATATAGATAGATATAGATATAAAGGCTATTTTGACATAAAGGCTATTTTTACATAAATCAAAGAACAGTGGATTTTAAATTTATTTGAATGATTTGCATATTGAGATTTGTTGGCAAGCCATATCATTACTGCTTTAAATTACATCTCCATTACAAAACCTGTTCTCATATATGCAAGTCATCATAGCAAATCCAATGAAATTGGTTTTATAGGGGCCTATTTATTTTGTCTCTGGTGGAGCAGTTCATTGGTGGCACCATGCTCTGTCCCCATTGTACCCTGGGCAAAGATAATGTCAATCATCTAAAGGCTGCAGGGTTACTAAAGAGGGATTAATCAAAGATCTGATCAACAGATTTTCTTTGGTTGGCTGAGACAGCCCACCTCTGGTGCCCTCCTCCAAGAAAAATTATGTAAGCTTTTTATATTCAGCAACTCAGTTAGAATTTGATGAGAAAAAAAGTATTAATAATACCAGAACTTATCACAGAATCACAGAGCACAACTTCCTTTTGGGTTGGAAGGGACTCTAAAAACCATCCTGCTCCATCCCCTGGAGGAATGTGAGCGGATGAAAATGTCACAAAAACTTAAATAGCCTCAGTTTATCCTCAACTAGGCTGTGGGGTGTGAACAATGGGACAAAATTTGAGGATAAATGTCTTATTTCCATCACTGTGCATACAGTCTTCAAATTTTGCCAACTGTATGAAGTGCCACCAGATGATGATCTTAAATCCAGGCTACTCTGAGGGGTGTTTAAGGGAGCTGCTGTTGATATCTTGGTGGATCTGATGTGCAGTTTAGGGATGAGAGTAATTTTGCAGTTGGTCAAACATTTACCATAGAGTACAGGCATTGTGTAAATTAGTATTCTATGTCTTCATAAAAAGACTTGCTAGAATACAAATGGGCTGATTGTGACAGTCTCATTCTTCCCAGTTCATCTTTTTCTGCATCACAGTGGAGAAATGAGCTTCACTGGGTTAACAGTTCTTTTTTGAAGAATCCTAGAGAGAAATTAATAGAGGACACGAACCCTTTTCTTTGAGGTGCATTCATTTGGCCAAACTAGAAAACTTGTAGGATGCATAAAGAGTAATATAGAATTTGTTACTTCCCTGATCTCTGGGATGGAACAGAAAATCTGTTTACAGAAGTAGTTAATTGAATATGCAGTCTAAAATCTTTACAGACTTCTTATTAATTTTACTACTAATAAAAGAAAGCGTATATATTGTTAAAAAAAATCAGTCTACATTCAGCATGTAAAACCAGTCATTTGTTCATTAAAGATAAATTATATTTAACACTGAACCAGCTGCACATCCCCTCAAAGAACTAAAATATTTCCACATGTTATATACATTATCCAAGGTGATCAATGTAAGTGCCACCTGCAGAGAGGATGCCAAGCAGTGGAATCAGCAAGTGATTAAAAGTGGCATTTTATCGGTGGCATTATACAGAACTAGGTATCTGTTACAATTTCAGCTGTGAAATATTTGAGTCAAATGTAGTGTGGAAGAACTTCAGTGAAAACCCAATGCCTCATTTCTCATGAAACCCCACAAACAATAAGCTCTAAAGAATATCACGTGAGCCTTGTTCTATTGTGATTAGAGATAAACCCAAAGAAAGCTGAGTGGTTTTGTCAATCTCTATAAGAAACAAAAAAAGAGCATTTTATCTGCATTCCCACATATCAGACTATGACAAGCACTTACTTTTCCATATATACTTTATCTGTACAAGGAATTCCCGTGAGCTGCAAGTGTTTTCTTTATGTCCATGCCAAATTGTGTGGCTGTGCTTAACAAACTGAGGTCATTGATGCCACAGTTGTTACAAGCTATTAAAACTCAGAGCGAAACACTTGGAGCATTCGTTTTGCAATTGCCAGAAATGCCATGGGCTGATTAGTACTGGTGATTGTCAACACTTAAAAAAATAAAGAACAGGTGTACCAATAATGTGGAGTTAATTTAGCTAAGTGTACATTATAATGCCAAAATATTGGAGGGAAAAACAGTTGTCAGAGAATTCTTGACCATTTGTTGTGGCTTCACAAAACAGACCAGCTAATAAGCAAGTGGAAACAATAAAATCATCATCCCTTTTTTTATTTTCACCAAATCCTGAGTGGTCTCTTCAGTGGGCCAATCATGCTTGACTGAGATTTTTGAAATGGCAGGACAGATTGCACTGCTCAAGTTAATGAAGAACTCTGAGATTTGACAAATTTATTTCCTCCGACATATAGCAAGTGTTTATGGTGCTTGCCTTGGTGTTGAACCATTACAGGTGCAGCAGAGATGTAGGAATAACTTCACTTAAAAATTAAGATATTTCCCGGGAACAACACAACCATCCTGTCAACCAGAAATACATTTTCTTTCAAATACATTAAATAAATAAGCAATAGTATTACTAAGTTTAAAAAAGAAATACAGAGAAAAGGAGCATAAACTTGTGAGGAAGTGGGAGAAAGCAGAAGGTTAAGACCTGGGCTATGGTCTAGAAGAAGTTTGTAATTGCATTGTTGTCTGGGTGTTGGCTGGCTGATTGAACAGCCTTGGAGGTGTTCACAAGCTGTCAGGCCAGGGAATTGGAGTTAATGGACAGCTAATATCATGATTGAATGGCAAAAGTGGAGGCTGATCTCTTTGAGGATGGAAAATCAATAGTCTATTAGATTTGTCAGGCTGACAGGGAGGGAAAAGAGCGAAAGTCTGCTCTATTTGCTTGCATTATGGGGGCTGCTCTAATTAAGCACCCACCTGGAGACAGAGGGGGACCCGTGGAATTGAACTAGTAATGAGATTCATGCTTGAAGTAAATGCAGTAACTGCAGTGTAAGGCATGCTGACAGACAATTAAATCTCCTTATCAATGCTGCTTCTTTCCAGAAACAAAATCTCATATGGCAGCAGTAAAATAAGGCTGAGCCTGGTATGATTGTAAATCTGGCATCAGCTCACGGTTGTGCACGCTATTGATCATGTCGGTTCGGTGTCGGTTTCACAAAAATTGTAGATGCACTGGCTAGTGACGAGCTTTCTAAATGGAAGTTTCTGCTGCTCTGAGTGTGTATCTTGCTTGGGATGACTCTGCATCAGCCCTGCACTCCTGCACTATTCCCAGCTGATATCCACGGTGACACTGCCGCCTTGCTGATAGCGCGGCGTATCTGGGGACAAGCCAGCCAGATCAGTGGCACAAGGCAGCTCTCAGCCCCCTTCCCTTCTCCCTTCTTGCCATCAGGAGGGAACTAATCTGACTATTTCAATCAGCATGTGCATATCTCCTCCAAACCTGAGAGCAAATGTAATGCTTCTGACACTGGGAGTGTTAGAATGTGCCTACGTTCACTGGAGTTCAGTGCTGCGTGAAATTGCTGATTTTGATTAAACCTGAAATTTTCCAAGGCTTCAGATGGCTCACACATGTGCAAATGCATAGTGTCATTATTTTTGTTATCTCTTTCCTAATCAGAGGTTGAGTAGATTAAAGGTTTCAGCCTCAGTATTTCTTGTGGGAGAACATTTTATTTTGCAGTGAGCAACGGCAGCCTTTCTTCTCCCCGTGTTTGCTGTTCTTCTCCCAGCTTTTCAACTTGCCACCACTGGAGGGTCACGTGAGTGCTCAGAGTCTGGTGGGCACTGCTTTGCATCATTTTTTGGCAGGCAGGCTTATAGAGAAACAAACTCCTTTACCTTTGCCCCTCCTCCCTGCTCTACAGCTGCTCTTTGCTGAAGCAAATTAAAGTCAAACTGTTGCGTGCGCTGCTTTGTACAGTCAGACATCAGTGGGTGTTATACAGAGTTAACTGCAACTGGGAATTGAAAATATACGATTTGGGTTCTTAATACTTTTAGCCTGCCATTTTGATTTGGTGTTATCATCTGCTGAGCGCTCCAAATGTCCAATCAAGGGGTCTATGTGCACATATCTGGAACCAGGGATTTGCCTCAAACTTTTGCAGCTACTTGTGAGAATTCTCCAACACTACAAAACTTCTTTGATCAAGGTTTTACTCTGAGTGATTGCTTGGTCAGAACGCTTCTAAGTGGTGCCATCCAGTAAATTCCCAAGCAGATTCACAGGCAGGACCATGCTGACTACTGCACTCTGTTGTGTTTCTGTGAGTAGATACTTCAAACAGAACTAGGAAAACTTTCTATAAATAAGGTCATTACAGCCTTTTTGTTTGCTATTGTATTTGCCAGCCTTTCAAAATGAATGGTAATTTCCTCTACCCTGTTCTATGTTTCTGTTATTACGTCCATAGTGTAATATTTATTAATTTAGATAATTCTGTGTATCTAAAAAGGTACAGGAAGCTTTTTGTAAGGGATAGAGCCATATATATGAGCCAGCTGTTTCTTTCACATGTGTGTGTTCTTTGTAGCTGAATGCTCATTTGATTGGCTTCCCTTCATTTTGGATTCAGCTTAATTTGAATTTATTAACTTAATTCCTGCTATTTACTCTACTTTATATCCATTTAAAGATCAACTGGTTGCTCTTCATCTCAAAATTCATTTTGCTTTGATAATTATTTTGAATTTACTTCTACTACTGCATTAGTTGTATTAGGTTTAATATTAAAAAATTAAGTCATAGCTCCCCTCAGTCTGGACTCAACACAGGCTCAAAGAGGGGTTAGCTGAAAGATATTCGCATTTTTTTCACAAGAAAATGCCTTGTCATTTGGTCTCCTTTTCATAAGGATTTTATTACAGATTGTGGTGATTGTGCTTTAAAATGTATTACATAGGTGCATATCATATAAGAAGAAAACCATCTGATTTTGAAATGTATATTGAAGATGTTTCTTGCAATGTTCCAGTAGTTTGTTTCTGTTAGTAGGTGAAATGAATGACAGGTGATGGAGTGGTTTCAAATGAATACCTTGTGCAACTTTCCTTCACATCTCCTGTGAATAAAAATGGAATAGAATAAAAACAGGTGTCAGTACAATGACCTTGATTTAATACCTGGAGAATGTTTGTAGAGCATTAAAAGTTCACAAGTCATCATGATGAGGAACCAATTGACTCATAGGAGGATAAAGACTAAATGCCTGAGTCTGAAAGAGTTTGATATTTTCCGGCGTCTTGTGAGTGTCTCACTGAGGAGGTTGGATCCAATGCTCTGAGACACTTTTTGGCACTGGTCAGCATTTCATTAAGCCAAGGTTTAAAGGAGCACAGATTTAAGTTCAGGTCTTGCTGCAGAGAGCTGTAATATATTGTGGATACTGCTGACTCATCTCCTCTCTGAACAGAGGCTGATCAATGCGCTGTTGCCACGTCATTTGAAATATAAAACAAGGATTTGGTGCAGTGGAGGATTAGATTTTATTGTTAAAAAAATCAAGGTTCATCATCAGTCTGTGACTGATGCATTCTCTAAAGAGAGAAATTTTCAGCCTGCAGTGGCATCAACACTAAGAGACTCTGTGGTCTCTGCATAAAAAATTAACAACTTTTAATCATAATTTTGCACAGTACAACAGCAAGGGTGACTCCCCATAGAAGGATAGGGATACCACACAGTCACATATTCTTCAGTCTGAAATGGGCAGAAATTGAAAATAAATAAAGGACTTCGCCAAAGTCCAACAGTCCCCTGAAATCATCACATTGAAGCTACTGGAGTGTATTTATATGAAATAAATAAACACAGACACTGAGACCCAAACAGATGAGCTTTCCCTGGAGGCAGCAAGACTCGGGATATCTTTTTAATGGGTAGAGTTAGTGTAGAAGCCAGAGACCTTCATGGACAGCAGCACCGAGAGCCTGGCAGCAGCTGCCCCTTATTTATACTGCAGCCTTGGTCTTTTTTGCTTATCTCAGTTTGGCACTTTGGGACTTTGGAGGAGAGAGAAGCTCCCTGATGCATCCGTATTGATGTTGGCAAAACGCGCTCCTCTCGGGGTTGGCAGAACACATCCATCTCAAATGGAATGCTGATTTTTTGGCAGCCTGGCCAAAATCTGATCCATTGCAATACATGTATGATTGTGGGCTAGTGCAAATGCGGCCTTGTAAATCATTCCTTTGACGTACTGGTGTGTCAGTGATATTTCTTGACATTCCAATTTTCAATCTTTGCAGTTCAGAATTAAATACTGCCGGGGCGGGGGAATTGTGTTAGTGCTTAAGAGGAATCCAGGAAAGCAGATCTTCCATTGCACTGATAAAGTAGCTAATACTTACTATTTATTTAGGGTGCACCTTTGAAATCAGGAAGAATTCTGATAATATTGCACAACTTCTAACTTCTACTTTTAAAAGTTTTAAAACTATTTTGGCTTTTATTAACCAGAAATCCCTTTGCAATCTTCAGTAAGGTGGTTTTGATTTTGTCTTTGCTTGCAAATAACTTCATAAAAGTGACAAACGGGGACAAATTTAAGAAGGTGCAGTGTTTTAAAATTCTGTGACATTTCTGTTTATATTGTGAACACAATGCAGCTCTATGTGATCATTCTATAACTTTAAAAAAGAGAACCAACATAAATTAAAAAGCTTTCCATTTCAAACGCCGGTCTCTTTAGAATTGTTTTGCACTTCAGCCCTTGCTAAGCCATCACTAAGGCTGAGCAGCACCACTGGAAGGTATCACACCGTCCAAAGCAGAGGCTGTTCAAGCAGGCCAGAGCAAAACTCTTTCCTCTTGCTTCACTGCTTTTCAGACAATGCCCACAGATTTTAGTTTCTACATTTGTTCTTCCTGATGCCCAGGAATGTGTTTTGTTGTGTGCTTGTATTTATTTTATCCCCACACTCCTAGATCATTAGTATCTATTGACATTTTTGAAGTCATACTTTTAGATTTAGACCTCGGGACTACTGATGAGTGCAAGTCAGCTGTGGTTGTAAATAATGCCAAGAATTTCCATTGCCAGTACTTGGAAGAATTGAAGTAGTAAAAAAGATCAAGCTGTGAGTGACAACTTAAAACCTTACTCACTAGAATGAAAAGGTTACAAAGCTACCATTTAATGTGTACATACCCCAAAATTTTAAAGCAGAATATAGATAATTTCAGTCGCTCTATAAATACTTGACTGAGCTGTTCAGGCCTATTTTTCTGGTGCTACGCTCATTGGAACTATAAATTTAAACTAGACTGTGTCAAAGGAACAATTACAGTTTGTCACAAAAAAGAAAATTTAAACCCATGTCCTTTTCTTTATAAATTATTAGACATATAAAATATGTTCTTTTCCCCTCAAATTAATTTAATATTGAGTTCACTGCCATCTGGATACATGGTTTTATGCACTTCTCAGAAATTTACTCAGCTAAATTTTTGGTTCAGTTCAAACAAAAAAAAATCTTTATAAAATAAGTTCCCACCGTCTGCAGAGAGAGACATCCTGAGCATGCTGACCAATCTGTGTTTAGGATCATAAATCACATTCCATTAGGCATATTGGAAAACAAATTGTTCTTTTCTGGATGTACTTTATGGAATATTAGACATGTTGCAGCATAATGGAGCTAAACCTTCAATGGATATTCTCTGTGTAAAACAGATCCAATTTGTGTTAAAGGAAGAAAGAAGTTTAACATTCCCTTTATTCGGGACATTCTGCATTGCAATTTATTAGCATTGCAATCATAGGGGCTGGAATTTTTCCAGCTGCATTCAGTTGAGATTATCTGATCCTGGATTTGGGTTCAGAAAGTCCAGCCCGTTCTCCCCCAGTCTTTTGAGTGTTTCTGTGCTGTCTGTATCTTTTAAACATGGAATATAGATTTGTGTAGGCTGTGAAAACAATACCTGAAAGCATTTTGCCACGTATGCGAAGGAAATGGAAATACTTTATTTCACTGCTTTCCCAAAGGCCAAGCTTCTTTTGATATTGCACATGCTCGTGTTATCTTTAGAGTGTAGCCTTAATAAATGCTTTATCTTTGGCAGTAATGTGCAGAGCATAAGTGGTATTGGCCTTGGAGGGATTTTTGACTTAATTTGCTGGATGCAAAGCCTCTGTTTCCAATAATTTATTATGTTTCAAAAACATCTCAGGGAATACAAAATGTGCACCTGAGGGTAGCTTTTATTTATTTCCAATGATTTTTGAACCTGTGCTATTTTCTGGCATGAAAAAGTATATATCAGTCCACCTTTTTTCCCTGTCCCTCCCCCTTACCCTAAATATTTAAAGCACAAACAAAATCAATATGATCATATATTGATTTCTCCAACATCTTTTCTATGCTTCGAAGTGCATAGCAGAATTACAAATTAACTCCAAAAATAATTTGATGGCAAATTACGCTAAGTATTTAATCACTCCAAAAAAACCCCAATCCTAACAAATACCTTGGCTGAATCTCTCATACCAAAATTGATTCTCTTGCACTGGATTTTAGACTTTGTAAAGTATATATTAAAGAGCTTAACTAGTAAATTAGAAGACAAGATAACTGCAGTGTAGATAAATGAACATTGCATAGAGAATTTTAACCAGGTTTTTGCCTAATTATTTATTCTCTACTGTGTAGTAAAAATGAGCAAAACTGACTTCATGGAAATATAGGATTTTGAATGATTGTTTTTATATAACTGGGAGCAGAGGATGCATATCTGCATTAATTTGCATCTCATGTATAAGTTTCAAGGTATTTTTGGCAGGGTTCATCATTTATTAGGCATTTCTTCAGCTCTTGGCCTATGAGGAGTATTGTCTTGATTGGGAACCCAGCCATCTCAGTTGGGACTTTAAAGAGAAAAGAAAGGAGCACAATCCTTCTATAAATATGAGGACTTCAAATAATTTTTCCCTTGCTCACATTGCTGTGCAGTGGAAGCCTCCTCACTCACTCACTCACTCACTCACTGGAGTTACTGTCCAGCTTTGGTCATTTTTCTACCCAGCTGGGCAAATGGGGACAAAAACCCAGGTGAAAAAGCAATGCTGCAAATCTCCTTTATCACTTGCTATGAAAGCTAAAGCTCCAGCCCGCAGGGTGGATGGGATCCACTTCATCCTGCAGTCATCCTCCCGAGATGGATGGCAATCGTGAGTGGCACAGATCCCAGCGGGAGCCTCGCTCCTCACAGGCCCCCCAGAGAGATTGATGTGCTCCCCTGGGAAACCTGGGCCACCAAAGCACCTGAGGATCCCTGGATGAAGGCCCCGTGGCAGTTTCTCCACATTATCTCTCCAGGTTGTGCAATCCACTCATCTACAGACAGGGCAAGACAAAGGCAGGGATGGGCCAGCGGTGCCTGAGGGGGTTGTGGGTGAAGACCATGAGCAAGGAGAGAACCCACAGTACAGGAAAAACAGAGATGCTGAGCCACACTGGAAATAAACACCTCCAGAGCTCTGGAAATCGGAAGAGAAATGTTGCCAGGAGCTCAGGGGACAAGCCGTGTTCGCCACAGTCCAAAATGCTACACCAAGACTGGAGACAGGAACAGCCTGGAAGGGCAGAGAAGGAAGGGGAAATTCTTTCCTAAAGCCACTTTCTATGTGTTCTCTGTCTAATCCCTTTGAATTTTCTCTGTCTTAAGGAGTCAATTATTCTGGTTTTTATTTTAATGATATTTTGCTTTTTTAATTTTAAGAGACTGCCTGTCTTCTCTGTGAACCCACTGTAAGGCAAAGATCTCGGCAGATTTACCTCAAAGCCTCAGCCAAGTTAAAGTCCTATTACAAGCCATTGAAGTGATTTAATTTTATTACCTGAGGACACTTTTTCTGAGGAAAGTTAGTACATGCTGCAGTGCTCTGCTGAGTCTGGGTATCCTTCTTCTTCATCCCTATCTGAGCCCTTGGAAGGCAGACACCATGGTACAGCTCTAATGCACACTGATATTTTAAACTGCATTGTAGGGACATAAGATTTTTAAAATATTGATTTGGATTCATCTGCTTAGGTGACCCCTGGCATGGATATCATATTTAGCTGTGAACTTTGCCTTTTGCTTCTTTTTTTAATACAAAGAACTCAAATTATTCTGATTTTTTTTTTTAGCATGAGCCTCATCTGGCACGGGTTGGTACAAAAAAAGCTCAACATCAGAGAAACAGTGTATTTTTTTCCTTCCAACTACTATCAGAATGAACACCAGGACCAAAGGCTCTTATTGAAAATAATTCCTTAAATAATCACTTACCTTGAAGGCATTTGATCCATATGATCTGAATGCAACTGCTGATAACTTCAGAGAAATAGAAAACCGTGTTAAAAATCACTTTCTCTTGGGGACTGAAGTCCTGTCCGTCACATGGTGGATTAGAGGCTTGGCAGCCCGCCAGCCCATCAGACAGGATGTAAATTCTTTGATGCCAATTGCATTAGCTTTCCTCCACTAATGTGTTGTAGAGCTTGGAAAATAAAAGAATGGAGGTCAACACGCCAGCGCGTACCCCTGGTACAGCAAGGGCTGCTTTTAATGTGCAGGAGAATGAAAACGCTTCAGAGTTCAAGCTGCGGGCTGGACGACCTTCTCCCGTGCCCAAGGTCCTGAGATTTTTGTCCTCAAGTCCTGAGTGCAACGAGTGCCCGTCCCAGGATGCAATTTGCTCTGAAATTCCCAAATGGACACAGTTTGCCTTCAACCACGATGGCCTGTGATTTATGTGCAGACGCTGTGGGCTGTGAACTCGGCGCTGATCTCCGCTCTCGCCCGCGCGGTTTTGTTCACCGTGAGGGCCGGAGTGGGCAGGAATCAGCCCGGCTCACGAGCAAAAAAAGCCAGATTTTATGACTGATTTGAGCACCAGACAAAAACTCTGCTCTACGTGCATCTTCTCCCCCAGGGCTGCTGCTCTGGAGCTGTTACAGAGACGGATGGCAGGCCCTTGTGCCTGCTGCCTTGTGCTAAGCACGGCTCAGCAGAGACTCTGCACGGTGATAGATGGCCAGGGCTGATGGTGTGTTTGCAGGGTAATTAATGGCTACATCCTCCTCTCTCCCTCAGAAACAGGGAGGAAGGACCTAACCACTCCCAAAAGCATCTGAAGGATGACTCTTGCTGGGAGGTGAAGCTTACGTGTTGTGTCGGAGCAAAATCTATGTTAAACCTGAGAAATGACCTAAGGGTATCAAATCACCACAAAATAATCAGTTTGGATGTGGAAATCCAGCCACAAAACCAGTTGGAGCCCTCCAGTTTATCCTCCAGGATATACCCAAGAGATTTGCACACCTTTCTTGTTCCCACACACCTCCAATTGTTCCTCACCCTGGACATCATCTTGTATTTTTCCCAGTGTGTGTGCCTTGGGAGGCTCGGGAGGCTCCTGCCCCACTGCTGACACGGTGCCACAGCCCTTCAGTTCACACTTTGCAGCAGAGCAGGAGTAAACTGTGACTCCCTGGGTAGCAGCTGGCACAGGGCTTGGCATCAGTCAGCTCGTGAAACTGGGAGATTGACACTGAAACCTGCCCAGACCCTGGTAAAGCAATGGAGGAGGATAAAACTGGAAAGAAAGGAAGCTCTTTCATATGGAATGACAACAGCAAAAAAAAAGGTTATATTAGTCTTAAGCTGGTTTTGGTCCAAAGACGGAAGGGTTTTATTTTAACCTCTGATTTTTCAGTGTTACACTGTAATAACCTCATCAGGGAGACAGGCTGTAAAGTGGGGAACAATTTGTAATATTTCTCCATGACTGTTATGTGATCAATTTGCCCTTCGAGCTTGAAGTGAGTTTGGTTTTAAGTCATTAAAGGGGGATAGACCTCCCAAAGCAAGGGAACTCTGCTGTAGCTCCCTTCCCTCACCCATACTGATGATAATTGATGCTCATAAACCAGAGGCAAGGGCAACACTACAACAACTACCCTTGACAAGCTTGTAACCTTATAAGAAAACTCTCATTGCTTGTCAAAACCAGGGCTTGAATACACAGTGTTATCTGACATGGAGCAAAGAAAAGCTGAATTATTTTGCTGGGCTAAAAATGGGAATGGCAAGATTATGTATAAACAACAAAAGAGGAACGTACTTTGATAATAAATGAATGAGACAGATGATGGATGATGTGGAGATTAAAGTGCAGGAAATGTTGGAGTAATTTTTAATTACTTAATTTTACCCCTTTTGAATGTGGAAACATCTTCCATGACTTCAGTGGTGGTGAAATGTAGACTATGTGTAAAAGAGATCTGGCATGAGGTTAAATCCTCAGGTATATACAAATCTGGATCTCAGTTTGGTGCAAGATGTACTAATGATATCAAGAGAAAGAAATATTTCCTGTCTGTAGGTCTTGGAGGTGTCTTGATCAGTGCCAAGATGAGTCATGCACCTTTGGATGACTGATTTTGCTTTGCATCTCCTGCCCAGGTCTTCTGTAACCATCCAAATATTCTGCTCACTTACAGGGACTCTGACTTTTCAAGGTTCATACTGAAAAAGTAATAATGTAACCTTGGATGTGCTATAGGATAATGGCAGAATCTTGGTCATGTAAATCACAAGTAAATTTATAGGATTCATACAGGGTATTCTGGTACATAACACCCTTTTCCCTCCTAGTTTCTCTTCACCTAAAGTTTTCAAAGTAGTGTAGTAATAATAGTTTTTCATTTCTTCTTTTAAGCAACTACAGTTTGAAAATTTGCAGCATTTAACCAGAGGAGTCTTTTAGTTTCAATATAATTTGAGGTACTGACTTGGGAGAGTACTCGCAGATTCCTGTAAGATTGGTGTTTCTATGTAAAGCATAGACAGAGAAATTATAATTCCCTTTTCTTGATACTTCTGATGGGAAAATGGAGTTACTTTAATATTTTTTATGCTTTGTATGTGACAGAACAAACAGCAGATCTTTCTCAGGCCAAATTAAGTGGGAAATTGGACTGACTTTTAATCAAAATATTAATCCAGAGGAGAAAAGAGGTGTTACTTACATTGTCTTAAAAATTCTATCTGTGAAAAAAAAAATCACCCACATTTTTTGCTGCATGGATCTGAAATACTAAACTATGGAGAGGTAGTTTTGTTTCAGCAATGTCTGTTTCTGAATCCAGGATGAATCCCTCTTATTTCACCTTTCAAACAAGTCCAGCAAATAAGATGAAAAATTTAGGTTTTTGTCTTCTAATTTTGCATATGTTGCACTGGGGAGGATGGAAGGAGAAGCCATGCTAGTCTGTTAAACTAGTTTTCTTAATTTTGACCCATATTACAATAGTAATCATCTTCTAAAAATTAAATATAATTGGTTTTATTTTTTTTCTCTGCAGTTTTTTCTCCTCTTCCTTATTTCACACCTTCTCACTCAGAATGTGGTCACATAATTAATTTATTTCTAGAGTGGCTTAAAGGAAAGGATGTAAACATTCATGAAGATGGCAGGAACAAATGTAGGAAGATTACGATTTTCTAACCTTTTTGCCATAAATGAAGGTTTTTCTGATCCACATTAGATTTCTGTCTCAAGTCCCAAACTTCTCACTACTCCTCATTGCCAGGCTACATCTCACAAACCCCTTTGTTTTAACTAATTTTTGTTCAGTTCTTACTGAAGGGGTAAAAACTTCTAGACAAGAAGCAGAAGGAAGTAGCTAGAAGCAAGATCTCTCTATTATTTGGGAGGTAAACAGATTTATCCCTCTTAAAGCAGCGATTAGTAAATCCCTCACCATTTAACTACCCTCTGGCCAAGGCAATAAAATTACAGTTTATCCCAAACCAGAAATATGGCGGTAGAAAAGATCCTCATAGTGACACTGAAGTCATTAGGCTTTTTTTTTCTATAAGAAAGGAAAATGTAGCTGAGCTAAAAATCCTATAAATATCCTAAAGATCCTATAAATATACAATAGCACTTGGATTATTTGGAAAGGTACAGGCTCAGTTCAAATAAAAAAAACATTCCCTTGTACACATGAACACTTAAAGGATACATTAGTTTATACAATATTTTATTGCTGGTGATTTTTGTCCAGTTGGAGACAGTTGGAGGAATATGAGGAATGTTGTATGAATATGTTGAATATGAGGAATGTTATATGAACACGTTGAATATGAGGAACGTTATATGAACATGTTGAATATGAGGAATGCTATACGAATATGTGAATAGGAATATGTTGGAGACATGAGGAATATGAGATGCTGTGGGAACAGAGATGCTCTGAAGCAACAAGGAGAAGGGGGAATTTAAAAGGTGTTTTAAGGACACTGGAGGTCAGGGGCTGAGGGGAGTTGGGGTTGCTCTCACAAGGTGACCAAAATGAGGGTACAAATGAGGGAAAGGGAAATAGGAAGGTGAATAAGAAGGTGGACTGTGTAGGTGACAAAGGGGCAAGAGAAAGAGAAGAGGAACTAGTTAGACTGACAGCCGCAGAAGGCAGAAAATGCAGGGAAGAAGAAAGAGTTTCCCTAGTAGAGTAAATACTGTTTTGGTGGCTGGAAGGAGCCCCTGGAGAGCCCCTTTCCTTTCACTGTCACTGAATATCTGCAAAGCTTCTGTCAGATTGTCCTGTTCTCCTACCAACCCTGAAAATTTCCTTGCTGGTTCCATAAACAGGTGTTTCATGGACATGTACAGTGCATGTGTGGTGTGTATACAGAGTGAGTTTCAGGTATCAGATGCCTCTCTGAACATATTTCTCAACATTTTTGTCCTGCTTGCTGCTTTCACACCTGTAGGATCACATTAGTACCTGAATGATCCATGCAGACTGGAGATTGGGAAATTAGTGGATCTGAGCTTTTTTTCTTTTCTTTTTTTCTTTTTTTCTTTTTTTTTTTTTTTTNGGAAGAAGATCTGTGCAAATCTTTTAGGCAAAATATAACACAAACAGCACCAATTACAGGCACCTTAAATTAAGTTCCTGGCTTCACATTTAGACAGCTATTATTCCCACTGACTTTCATGCAAACTTTATCTGCAGACCAGCATTTCTGTTAAGGAAAGACTGATCCTTAGAGCTTGAAAAACTATTTTATAGTTTGGGTTTATAGATTTGCTCAAGAACACTAACCTCTCCACTATAAGAATCCCAGTCAGAGTTTCTTTTTCTTCAAGGGCTCAATCTTACAGGAGGCTGAACATTGCTGGCATTAAACTCATGGAGTTCAGGTTTATATAACCAAAGTACACAACACTCTGAAGAATTGAGCCGTAAGCACAGAATTCACCAGCCTAATGCATTTGGAAACACTTTGCTTTGCATATAGAGGGAATGATCACACATCAGACACCTGGCAATTTTGATGATCCTGTTTTCAATAGAATAACATTGCATACTCTATTACCAGAAGAGTAATAAATGAGAGCACTGAACAGAAGTGCCAAAAGGAATCCTTAATGTCGTTTTTATGAACATCTGTCATTTGTTTAAGTATAAAGAAAAATGAGCTTATGCGGAATGAAGAATCAGTTCTAAAATGGAGACTATCAGTACCTTTTGCAAAATATTCTTATTTTTATTGAGCATTTTGCTGCATGCATGAGAATTCCCAGTATTTATTTTTATGGCCCCACACGGCCTCCATTGTGCATTCTTGGTGTAGACTTGAGAGGAGCTGGCTTACACATAAGGATAAAAAGAGGTGTAATGAATCATGAAACAAGCCTGTTTTATTCAATAAGACAATGTCTGAGCCTTCTTTCCACATGAAGAACTGGCCATTCAAACAGAAATGACCTGCAGAATTTTTGCATAGAAAGGAAGCTAAATTCGTTGGGGCATATGCAGTAATAATTCTGTTGTTTCACGATACTGTGAGATTAAATTAAACAATACCAGCATTTGGAAACTTCTCCAGTACACAGAACAAGGAAGTGTTCTCCCCTGAAAATGTCATTGATTCCTTTCTCCAGTGATTTTTAGCAGTTCAGTAACTACAAGACCTTTGTTTTCAAGATAACTGCAGGCAGGGATGTCTGGCACAATGGAGAATAAAAGCCTAAAAAGCTTCCTCAGGAAAGCAAGGGTCAACCTTACCTGTGCTTTACCACAAATAAACATTGCAAAAAGGCAACAGGTAAGAGATACCACCAGCATACCATGTGATATCTGATATGAGATACTAAATGGAATTTCTGTAGTTCAGGTATCACCTTCAACCAGGAAAGAGATGAAAGAAAACTTATTGCACCAAATGATATTTGTAGGCATCAGTGTTACTGTGCTACCTATAAAATTCTTGGCCTTTGTTGTGCTGTGTAAAGCTCTGAGTCACAGGATGCCCCTGGAGATGTCATTATTTTAGAGGTTGATGCATAGAGTAATGACATTTTTCCTTTTTTTCTTTTTTTTTTTTTTTCTAAAACTAGTGTGTCTAGAATAGGTTTTGGTAGGAGGAAGGGAATGTTTTCATTGTGGGATTTGAAAATCTTGTACACATAAAGGTTAATCTTTGGGTTTTTTGTCTCTTTTGGTCAATAATATGAAAGCATGAAGCTATGAAGCACTTACAAAAAGCTTTTCTTCCTTCACATCTTTGTAACATCCTAGCTTTAGAGGACTGCACGGATTTTTCCATGCAACAGGTCTGGTAGTTCAATGAGCACCTTTCTCTTTCTTCTCTCTGTACTCAGGGATGCCTCTGGTTGATTAATTTTAGAATAAAGCATTCCTAGAAGAGCTCTTCCAGAGAGGGTTTTCCGTGAGTGTCTGTTCTTCACATCCAGGGCAAGATGGTCCCTGCATGGTCAGGCAGGCTGTGCAGGTCAGTGCATGGAAACTTTGATTTTTACAGTCTTTTAACTCTTGGATGTGACTTCTTCACGCAGGAAACACTTGCTGCAAGTCAAAGTGCAACAAGCTATCAAGCCAAATTAAAACTGGAAACAAAAACGGAGAATGAAAGAGTTTTTCCTCCACCCCAGAGTAGAGCACTGACACATCAAGGCCTGACCTTCAAGCTTTCACCATTAGGATTCTTTAATAGAGCAAGAAAATGAGTGACTGAGGAACAGAGCAAAAAAGAGAGAGTTGCAACCCACAATAGTCCTTTGACTCTTTGTTACTGCTGGATGAGACCATGCTGGACATGCTGCTGCCTCTCTCCTCCCTTTTATGCACTTTACTGGGTCTGATCTTCTGTATTTTTCTTTTTCTTTTTTCTTTTTTCTTTTTTCTTTTTTTTTTTTTAATATGTGGTTAGTCATTTTCATTATGAAAGGTCAATCTACTTTTCTGCTGGAATTTGAATGTTGTCCACATTTCTTCCCCAAATGTCATTACATCGGCTAACATTTTTATCACCAATTATGGCAAGATTTTGTAGCACTTCTAGCTCACATCTTTAGAACACATTCTGTCTGAAGAGTTCTTCTTTTTGTAATTAAAAATGACCTGGCTAGATATTAAATGCTAAAATATTGTGAAATGCTAATGGCTGTTTTCAAGGATTGAGAACCTTCTGTTCCCTGTAAATTACGCAAAATGTGAGTTTGAGATCTTTGGAAAATGTCTTTCCCCCATGTTCATAAATTTCTGTTAATTTAAATGGATAAGGTCAGTGAGTTTGTCTGGAAGACCATTTAAGAGTAAATGTTTCTCAAAACTTAGCTCCTTAATCTGGCACTCTCGGGCTCTGCACAGCCCTGATGCACGTTGCTTTGCTTGCTTTTCATATTGACTGATTCCTCCCATTCCTGCATTTCTTTCCCCTGAGTATTTTTATAATTATAGAATCAGTTACTAGCTGAGAAAAAAGGGACCCAGGATATGTAGCTGGGTGAGGGAGGAAGCCTGAGCTGCACTCCTGACGCTGTTGCTGTTTCTGAAGCCAACTTGTGGGACACCTTTTATTTTCCCCTTGTCTGCCCCAGCTTTGTTCTCTTGGGATGGAGTTAACGGAGCACTTGGCACCTCCCGCTGGAAAATGTTCATTTGCTGTTATCTGTGAATTTTAGCAGTTCTCGATGCACAACCATTTAAACCACTTGGAAAACTGTTAATTGCATTTTGGGCTCTTCCACGCCTCCTCCTCCTCCCATCTGCTGCTGTTTTCTCCCACCTTTCCCCATCACCTCTGATGGAAGTAGAGCTCAGACATTCCTGCCTGATGGCCCAGCTCAGTTTCCTGCCTGCCCGATGAAGTCCTGTGCTTCCCTGGTCTCTGGCTCTGGGAATGTTGATATGTGATTTTAACTCGCTTACCTCGCTTTCTCTGCCACAGAATATTCTTATTTCCTTCTGTTGGTAGTTTTGTCCCCAAAGGAAGTTGCCAAAGTGAGCAGAACAGTGAGGTTGGCCCCTCTGTGGTGTCCCTGGGCCTTCTGGAGCTGGGATCTTGCACCCACAGGTGGGAACCACACGGGTCCCACTCAACACAAAGTCCAAGATGACTCAGTGAAATCACGAATTACAAAAACCTCCCGCATTTAACAGTTTTTTACATAACAAGCCATCAAAGTTTGCACTACACTGGGTATTCTGAGGACATGGCAAATAATCAAAATAATCAAAAGTGTGATGTATCAGATTATCCAGAAATTATATCAGCTTTCTGAAAGCAAAATTAGATTTCTTCTCCCCCCCCTCCGCACACTTATATTTTAATGGAGGATATGGTTGCAGAGATTTTATTTTTCCAAGTTCAGTAGGAGTTTTTCTTATTATTAGAAGCCAAGGCAGGTGTCTGCTTTGTAATGCACTTACCAGTTGTAGGGACATTTTGAGTTGCTAAGTACATATATGGAAAGAAATGAGAGAGAAGAGCTAATCAGGAATTTTTGCAGCAGAATGCTTCTTCCTGTAAAATGGCGTTTCATGGAAACTCAGATGTTTCGTGGAATTTCTCTGAGGTTTCAATGTGAACTTTTACAAAAAGACAGGCTGTGACATTGCAGGAGGCAGTGTGATACACTGTGCTGCTCTTGGCATGACATCATATCCAAGAGTATAACTGAAATACTTGGGTCTACCCTTAAAGTCATTTTAAGGACAACTGGTTTTTATTATTGATTGTCAAGGCATCAGAAAGGTAAACTAAACCAGGATGTGTTTCAGTCCTGAGAAAAATGATGTGCTTTAACCAATGCTGGGTGGCAGATGTGTCTTTGGTGGCTCACAAGTCAAACATCACAGAATCATGGGATGGTTTGGGTAGGAAGGTCCCTTAAGGCTCAACCAGTTCCAGCTCCCTTCCATGGGTGAGGCCATCTTTCACTATCCCAGGCTGCTCCAAGCCCCATCCCACCCTCAGCACTTCCAGGGATCCAGGGGCAGCCACAGCTCTGGTACTACAGATGACTTTATCTCTCGTTGTGGTGCACCACTGCTGCTGCCGAGTGCAGTAACATGAACAAAGAACAGAAAAGGCAGCATCCTAATATATGTTAAAAGGAATTAAATTTGAATTCTAAAATTCTCTAAAAAGCAAAGCATTGTTTTGTCAAAGCATGTTTAGACCTGATCTTTTTTGTAAAGCTTTTTTTTTTTAAAAAAAAATCATTAGGATTCTGAGAAATTACCATTCTTCATTTAGGAAAAAAGTTGGTGGTAATTTCCAAGAAATATCTTCCTGGGAGAAGAGGCTGGCTGGAGCTGCTCTCTGTTCCATCCTGGTCTGCAGCAGCAGCTCTGGCTCAGGCTCCATCACTGATTCAGGCAGCATTTAGGAACATGAACTCTCTCACATCGCTGACTTACCTCTTTAATTTCAGACACTTTTCTATGAAAGGTGGCTGCACAATTTACCATATGTAATTTTTAAACCTAATTTAAGTAAATTCTGTACGACTTCTCATCAAGACACTTTCAATTTAATTTTTTTTTCTTTTTTAGGACTGGTTTAATTAAATTTAACATAAGTCAATTCATATTGATTGAAATTACCTTAAATGAGTTTGGCTTGAGCCCAAATAACACAGTCTTTTGCACCTGTTTTAAGTTAAATTGGTTTAATTTTATACCAACAGTTCTACTGTTGCCACCCATCAGTGGCAGCCAGCAGACAGAAAGCTCCCACTTCTGGGCTGTTATGAAATACCAAGTAGAGAAATAATCTGAGATTACCTATGTACACTCATCTCTAAATGGTATCATTTGTACAGTAAAATATCATTTAATTAGTATAAGCTCATGAGAAGCTCATCAGTGCCATGTCTTTGAGCTTCCATTCTTTATCACTGATTTTGTTATATATTATACAATCAAATGAATGGTAATTTATATTTTATCCATTTTTTTTTATACACCAGCTTTTATTGTGACTCTTACTAGAGCTCACACTTGTCTGCTTTAGTATTCTGACATGCTTTCCTTTCTTTACATAATTTTAATGAGAAATACCAAATTAATGCAAAATAGGCTAAACTCAAGGCAGGAAGAGCAGAGGGATTCTCTGCGGTGAGCAAAGGCAGCAGTAAAGGCAAGATCCCCTCTTTGCTAAAATTTTCTCCCTAAGTCCAGAGCTCTCAAACACGTGTAGAAACTGCCGCTGAGTTTCATCTGAACTTTCCCTTGCGATCCTTAAAAAATGTTATTTAAAAGAAAGGCAAGTAAAGCTGTGTTTGGGATCAGGAGGAGGGTTTTGCTAACGTGACCATAAGTTCACCAAGTGTGTAGGTTAATATTGGAGCCAGTTCTCTGCTCACATCACTATAAACTGGAAGAGATCAAGTGAAATGGAAAATATTATCTTGGGGTTTTCCCCTATGCAGGTGGTAGCTGTGATGGGTTTGTTGCTACAAGAGAGAAAAGCTGCTCTCCCCTTCTGCTTATAATCTATAGAGAGGAGTAGGACTAAAACTGAGGTGTAAAATGTAAAATAGCTGCAGAGGTGGGAAACAGTGATGAACACACCTAGAAACTTAGCAATTTCCAATGTAGGGTAGGCTTTTTTGTTTGTTTTTTGGTATTTTGGTGGGTTTTTTTGTTTGTTTGGGGGTTTTTTGTTGGTTTTTTGGTGCATTTTAGGAGAAAAGACAGTTTGTTTTATTTTTACTTTTATCCATTTTTACTCCTCACACTCTCTCTTTACTACAGAACTAATTTTCTGGTGCAGAGCTGTGACCGATGTAACCCGGTGTGTGTGAGCCATACAAATTAACAGAAAAGGAAAATAACGTGCTGCTAGGGATTGATATAACATTTAATACCTCTGCATAAATATCCATTGCAATGTAAATATTACTGTTTGGAAAATGTTTGACCCTTTCTAATACAGGAGGCCACACCATATTATATCAGACCCTGCTCTGTCATGTTGCAACATGAGGTGAAGTAACAAGAAGTGACATGAACCTTTGTAAAATGCCACAGTGCGGTAACCCATTTTTAATGCTGTCAGTATAAACCATGGGAGCAGGTAGAAACAAATCAAACATAACATCTGAACGGGAAAATATTGTTAAAATTACCTACAGCCTTCAGTTAATATCTGACTGTCAGGACATCTCTGGCTGAGGTATCAATTCGCACCGAGAAATCGTGCGGGTTTGTGACGAAGAGTGATTGTGAATCTCATTACAGGGATTGTCACTTCAGTGCTATTTATCAGCACCTCACACTGCACCACGGTCGAGTGAACAAGATGAGTTTTGTCTTGGTAATTTTCTTGAGTAACAGCCCCACGGGCCCACCTCACCTCCCTGCCCAGGTCAAAAGGAGTGAATATCAGTGGCCTGATTGAGCATTCCAGATCTTGGTCACCAGTTCACCTCGCAGCACTTTTGCTCCCTCTTACTCTCAACTTTTTCTCCTCCTAAACTGCCCCAAAACACATTCCTGCTGGGATGAGAAGGCTTCTCCTAGCTCTCCTTTACAACACTTCCCTGAAGACGAACAGCATCCAGCTTTTATGGCCTTGACATTTCAGCAGTCCTGGGGCCTTTCCCACAAATGAACCTTGCACTAGATGCCAAATTATATCCAAAAAGCAAAAGCAGTGCACTTCTCAGGAATTTTATAGGACACTGTGGAATTAAACTGGACAACCAATTTCAGAGTGTAGAGACTGATTCACCAGCATTAATGCTGAGGAATCAAGTAGCAGATTCATTGAATCTGGTGGTTTGGACCAGATTCAGGTCCAAATGTTTAAGGCAATTAACTATGGATTTCAGGCTTGTCCTGAGGACTTCATCAAACTGCAATTTTACAGCACAAAGAAGGGGTTTTCTTTTAATTCATGCCTAGAAATAAAAATTCCAGTGTTAGAATGAGGTTCTTTGGTGTCTGTTGTGGAGCACGTAGGTCTTGGTGACTCTGCTCTTAACGTCTAGCAATTAGCACTATCATAATAAAAGTAATTCCTCTACTGGCACTGGTAATAACTGCAACATATTAGGGCTTTCTCTTTTGTGTGAGCTTTCTGTTGAGGTTTTTCTTCTCTTAATGTTCTCCCCACTGATAGAAAGGTGATAGCAGTGGAGGATATTCAACAACAAACAGGTGAATCTTGAAATCTAACCCAGTATCAGGATCTTGGGATTTTTTTCCCAGTTTAAGGAATTTTTCACAAGCACATATAGGTAGAGAAAATTCCCACAGCTCTGAGCTTTCTAAGGGATGTTGGCCTAATAAAACAGTGATGTGACCTGAGACAGGTTGGTGGAGACTTTTGTGGTGTTAAACAGCACAAGAAATGAAGCACAAGCTGCAGCAAGGGAAGTTCCAAGGAGATATTAGGGAAAATATTCAAAATGAGGGTGACCAAACACTGGAACAAGTTGCCCAGAGATGTTTTATAGTTTCCACCCTTGGAGGTATGAAAAACACAACCAGATAAAGCCCTGAGCAACCTGACCCAACTTAAGAGTTGGGTTCACCTTCCCAGTGGTCTCTGCTGTGCAAAGGTCATCTTGCCCTGATGGTCTGCAAAACACCTTCTACCCTAAATTATTCGGTGATTCTCAGCCAGCAGTTTTACTCTGAGTAGCACTGGGTGACCCTCCTCACTGGTTTTCTACAAAAACTGGCTTCAAGGGGTTAAATGCATTTTATTTAGGGATAGAGGATGAATATGAACTGCAGACACAGAAGCATCACATGCTATTGGCTCACCCATTACATATCAACTGTTACAAATGCTCCTAAATGTACCATAAAGATATTCAAAATTGTATTAATTCTTCATGTTATCTTAACATCTGGTCTAAAATTGTGAAGACATAATCTTTTTTTGGTTCATTATTATTATATGTAGACTGTGAAAGAATTAAGGACTAACCCAGCTTGCTGCAGGTCATCAGATTTCCTCTTTGACCTTGTCTGATATCATCTCATCTGTTTGTGTTCAAGGCTGCTTAAAAGCCTAAACCTATCGTGCACAAAATAAATACAGGAGGAAAACTCTTAAGAAATGTTCTTTATTCCAAGCCCAATGGGCTATCTTTATTCAATAGAGCTAAATATTTGACTAGTTTTGCAATAAATAGAAGCTGAAATGTAATTTACCAGCTCTTCATGAATTGTTTATTCATACCCACCCTCGGGATATTCTAATACTATTGAATTACTCAGTATGATGTTGACAACTAGTTTATTTTTTTTTCTTCTAATTTCTGCAACGTGCTGTTATTCAGTATTTAGATCTGAGAACTAATTACTGGGGACATGTGAGAATTTTGCAAAAAAAAAAAAAAAAGGCTGTAGACAAGTTAAATAAAACAGGCCAAATTCTACCCTGAATTATTCTGGTGCAGCCCAATGACAGCAGCTTTCTCATGACAGCAGAAAGACAGAATGTAGGCAATGAACTATTACTGCAAAATTATTTTTCCATCTGTGACATTGCTTTCTAGATCTCCTAAAAATACACCAGGGTTGGGGGGATTGCTTTGTTTTCCTTCCCTGTTGATGTAGTGATACAGTAAACTTCTCTAACAAAAAAGGAAAATCATGGGTAAAAAAAAAATCTCTTGGCACGAAGTTATTTTTCAGGAGGTTTATAGGGAGTGCTATTTACTTTGCCAAAAAAATTTCAAGTGAAGTACAGTTACATTCCCAACCACTTGCACAGGACAGAACGAACCAATGATTTCACCAAGGCCTCAGAATTCTGAGTTAGAGTTTGGTGAAGATCCTGAGAACAGACTTGTGCCTGGTCCCCTGGATTACAGGGAGCTTTCTGAAGGGTTTCATTGGGACAAAACCCTCTGCCTAAACAAAGGGACTGAAAAAACCCTACCAAGCATGACCTATTAAAATAAAAAATGTGTGGTTTTAAGAGGGGGAGGGTACTAATTAACTGAAAACCATAGCAGCTTTGGTGTTTGACCTGGAACGATGTGGGTGTTAATTTGAGAATAGACAGAACTTGCTTGACATAAAGATGAGAAAGGGTATAAAATATGAAGAAGAGGGAATACTGCCGTGCATATTTGCAGTTCATGTGGTGACAGTCGGTGTTGAGAGACTTGGCAGGTTAAAAATAACATTCTTGTTTTGTTACAATTTTAACTTGCGGCATTCCTTTTTCAAAAACAGTCACAGCACTAATTATTTAGTTTCCTTAAATATTTATGCCTTAGAACACTGCAATACTTTAGTAAAGGGTTAAAATTAAGGATGATTTTGTGTGGTTTCCTAAAGCAAGGACCTCCAGTATGCAAAATTTAAAGGTAAATTATATAGTGAATATTCTCAAGGCATCAGAGCCTCTATGTTGCCTAAGCCCTACATGCTGCAATGCTAAAAATAAAATAACCACTCTCATTTTGTTTATCAGGATCCCAAGATCTGTATTGTGCTGTATACTTCCCACACTGGCACACATTATATTATTGGAGTTATCTCTGATCCTTTCCCTCCCTGTCAGAGTTGTAGAATAAACTGAAATATGCATGTGATGCACGAACCACAGAGGGATCTGTGAAAACTCGGGCAACAGCCATCACTCACTTAGGGTACTTTAAAAATTATCATGCTTCAAATTAAAAATCCTCCACCTGAAAAATAAGCTGGAGGGGGAAGGACCAGGTTCATCTCCTCAAGATTCCTCTGCAAATAAATAACCCCTGGGCAGTGCTGAGCTGAGGCCCTGTGCTGGCACTGCCTGGGCCTCCAGCCAGGCTCAGGGGATGTTTGCTCGCAGCCAGGGAGGCCAGGGTTAACAGCAGGGATTTTTATTCAAAGGGAATGCAGTTGTTCTGGCATGATGAGGCAGACCCTGATCAGGGAGCCCTGTCAGGGCTGTTCTCTGTCCCACCCCATCCCTGTGTCTGGTGACAGGTCCCACAGCACCGGGCCCAGCTGTTCCCCTGTGAGGGTGATGATCCCTGCAGAGCTCAGCTCTGGGCATGGAAGAAGCTGAACTTGGGATCCCAGCTCAGCCTTCACCCACCCAGGGGATCCAGAGCTGTTTCCCTCGTCTCCCTTTGTTGGTCACTCAGCATTCCTGGCTGTGGCACTGCTGGGGGTTGCCCATCCCCCCGCCATGCTGGGTACAGGCCCTGTCAGGGTGGAAATGGCATTAAAGCCCTACAGCTTTTCTGCTTTCCAGACTGCCACATTTGTGTCCATCCCATGCAGGTCCATCAGCTGGACTAACAACAGGCAGTTTTCCTGCTGTCTATTCCAATATTTAATTAATTGCTCTGTTCTGTGTGGAGTTCTCCTTGTGACACTGCTCAGAGGTTCCTGCTCATCCCCGGCACCTCCAGCAGCACAGTAACTCCATCACAACTGTCCTGCTTCACGGCATTCCTGCTGCAGTGATAGCATCCCACTTCTGCTCAGATCCCTAGTCCCAGCTATTTTTATGGCCAAGTGGCAAAGTGTGGAGGTTTATCCTCTGGAGTGTTGAGCTGGTAGTCCAGAAGGGCACAGCTTTGCCTCTGGAATTCAAGTTTTAAACAAAGCAGAGACTTTTACAGATGAATTACAGAGTGTGAGAGCAAGCCAAGCTGTCACAAGTCTTAGTAGCCACAATTAACTTGTCTGTTCATTATGAAGCATCAACATTAATATTTTATTCACCTGTAACTTCAAAGCATGAAAGGCAGCCTAACAAAAACAGACTAAGCATCTTTCACATCTCTGCTGTCTCACTCTGATTGCCCACCAAGAAGTGGGAGTGTTGCTTTGGGACATCAGCCTAGGATCCAGGAAGTCTCTTGGCACTCCAGGAATCAGAAACCTCTCCTTGGTCCTCAGCAGGTGCCAGCAGTGATGTCTGTGTCCCTTTCAAGTTTGAGGTGACATCGTTCACAGCTCTGAAGTTCAGGTCTTTGCACCACGAGGCTGTGGAGTAATGCAGACCTGGGAGGAAGGGAACCATCATATTCATCATTTCAGCTTTAGAACTCTTCTTACCCTTTCGAGCTGTTGTCCTCTATGAAATGCAAAGTGCCTTTGAGAAATCATCATTTATTAATAAGATATATTCTTTTAGATTTTGGCAGGTTGCATTCCAAAAAAAAGGCCCAGTGCGTCCCTATGTAATGAAATAGTGCACATATCATGTCTCACCTCCTGCCAGTGCTTTTAGAAACAGGTGGAAATGAGTAATTTCCCATAAATGGTAGCATTCCTCTATTACTTACAGAGAGTATTTGGCAGTGATCATTTAGGCCTAAATGTTTTTTTAAAAGGTAATACCAGTCATGGACTTGTCACGTTCAGAACTTCAACATGTCCCTTAAACTCCTCAACCAATTTATTACAAAATTATTCCATTTTTAAAGTTAGCTTTTTTACTTCTGTCACTCTGTCTGAACCATATTTAAACCATCATTATCAAGTTCTTTGTATATGCCAAGGTATCAGAACATGGAAATAAAGATTGCTCTGAGTCGTAGCGTAAAAGAAAAGTTTGTGTCACATGTAATTCAGACAAGAGTGGAAGAGACACTCCCCTGTGGCACTGACACCATCACACAGCTCTGGAAGTGTTCAAGGCCAGGCTGGACGGGGCTCTGAGCAGCCTGCTCCAGTGGGAGGTGTGGAACCCATGGCAGGGGCTGCGACTAGGTGAGCTTTGAGGTCCCTTCCAGCCCGAACCATTTTGTGGTTCTCTAATCCTGTAATTCCGTGATGGCCTTAGGTCAGATTTCTCCGTGTAGTGAATGGTAGAAGAAGGCTCTGGAAGCTCTCCCAGTGAGGTGGTTTGGTGCCGTGTGCCTGGGATGGGAAGCCACTGCCACACTGGGGTCAGTGAGGGACCAGCCCAGCTCCAGCTGTGCCAGCTGTGTGCGCTCTTGGTCCACATGGAAAAGCTGCACCACAGCTGTTTTCACTGGGTGCCACAGGAGCTTTCCTGATCCATTGCTCCCCTCCATCTGGAATGGATGGCTGAATTCTCCTGTCACCCCCTGACCTGGATTTGTAGTTATTTTTCACGTAATAACACTGTGGAAGGCCTCTGTTTTAGAGACCTCCTCTCTTCAACAGAGACTGCAAACTGGCCTGGGTTAAGGTAGCTAGAAATTTCATAAAGCTGCATTCCAGCTGCTGTCACAGATTTGGGAACTGATTTCTTCTGATGGTTTCAAAAAGCTGGACTTTTCAGGAAGAGTGAAGGGTACAATTTCTATTGTGTTAGCTTTACTTTTTAGAAGTGTGTTAGATGCAGACATGCTAGTTACAGAAATAGCTTGTACTGCAGAAAATGTAGTTTAATACTTAAAACAAATAGATTCATAATTTTTTTCTACATTTCTCACAGATGCATCAGATTATTATATAATCTCTTATAATATAAACTAATATGCTACAATTCAGCTAAAAATAAAAACAAAAAAACTTGTGCTTGTGCCAATGCAGCTGAAATGTCACTGAGCAATGGTGTCGTTCAAAGCCCAATTCACCAGTGCAGTGCAAACATTGTGGGGTTAAGAAGCAGTTCATTTAGTTCTGCATCCCTAATTCTGTTCAGGCAGAGGAGGCTTCTCAGTTTGCATTTCCATTTTCTACAGGATACACACTTGGCAGTTTTCTGAAATGAAGGACAAGAAAAGGGTTCTTGCTGGGTGGATTCTGGAAGCTGTAAGAGCACCTTCCCTAATTTCTGTGGGCACCGAATCAAAAGGCTGCAATGCGCTGCATTGCAAAGCTGCTACAGGGAAAGTTTTTGTTATAAAATATATAATGAGGCCATAGGTGTGATCGTGGAGTTTTGAGTCTTCTCATCTTAGTAGGGTGTGTGTGTAAGGAAGGGAGTTCTCTGCTTCTTGCCAGAATGCACAGAAAAAGTATTTGAAACTGGAGTAGTTTGAACTATTTTCTGCAGTTAGTACTCTAAATAAATAATCCTTACTAACTTGGTGGAAATGATTGATTATTCCCTAAGCACCACTTTGTAGCTGGAACATGGACTCTTGCTGGCGTGCTTAAAACAGCACAAACAACCCTCTGCTTTAGAACTTCAGCTAAGCATTAATCACACAAGAGTTTTACCATTAAGTGTTTTGGTATTGATTAATAGGCTGGAATTTGAAAGTTTTTAAGCTCTGAATGTGAGAGAGCTCTCCCCACACAGTACACCTCTGGGGCATGTGGGAAATGCTCTGAGCTCGGGTTACAGGGCACCTCCCATTAATTCTCATTAAACAGCTCCCCAGCTTCTTCTCTTCCAGGATCTAAAGTGATGGCAACAGATTTCACATCCAGAAATAAGTATGATAAAAGAAATTATTCAGAAATAAGGTATGATAAAAGAGGTACCTTTATTTAGCATGTTGGATGTGAATATAAAAGACATCCATAATGAAAGACACGGATCTGGGGGGCTGAAGGACAATGTCCTTCGTGGGTCAGGACCCAATGGTCCCGTTTGCTCTCTGAGGAGCTCCAGTGGTGACAATTGTCAATGTTGCTCCTGACACGAGTCTGCTGCCCTTTCACTGAAGGAGCAGGACAAGATGAGTGTCCCCAGGTGTTGTCCCAAGCCCGTGGGTGACCCTAACCCAGCAGTGTGATGTGTCTGTGCAGGGGCTGTGCCTCACCCCGCTGCCGTCCCCGCCAGGGCATTCCCTTCCCTCTGCTCCCCTCCCCTGAGTCACTGTTCCCTCCTGGGAGAGTCTAAAGGGGTTTTAGTTTTCAGTTTTATCTACCAAAACTTCCAAAAAAAGTCTGTGATAAGGCTTGACAGGAAGGAAATAAATATCCAAAGTGTTCTGAACCCCAGGGAACTTGGCTGTTTGTCAGGGGCAGGGGGCAAAGCCCAGGTGGAGCTTGGTTGGTGGCTGGGCTGGTGAGGCTGAGAGAATCCATCAGGGGAAGGATCTGTGTGTCATGAGAGCACAGGAACAACTTCCAAGAAAGTTCCACAAAAGCAGTGGATATTTTAAAATGTCAGGAGAGAGAACATTTCTATTATAAATAGGATTTTAACATTTAAAATAACTATCCCTGCCATAGTCCTCAGCAGAAGATCAAAACACCATCATCTTAACATCAAAAGGCATGTTCAGCTTTTTCTTTTCCTTTTTTTTTTCTTCTTTTTTTCTTTTTCTCTTTTTTTTTCTCTTATTTCCCTTTTTTCTTTTCCACAAGATTTATACATTCAGATTCTAGAGTAGAGGCTGTTCACATTTCCTCTTTTTCAGAAGTTGTTTGTCAGCTAATCCTGGGCGGGGGGTCTCTCAATCTTTAACACTTTATTAAGCTGCAATATTTGGAATTTTGAGGCTGGATTTTAGCCTTTGAGGAGGGAGAGTATTCAATGGCATGAATCTTTTAAACTGCAGTGGTGAAAGAAATTACTTCAGCAATTTGCCACAGACCATTTTTCAAAGAGACAATGACACATTTGTGAGCAATATATGGCAAGAATAAGCTTCAATTTTTTCATGCAAGCAACTTTGGAAGAAACACTGTTATGTCTATGCAGTTTACATGATACTTAAAATAGCTCAGGCAACCTCCAAGGGTATAAAGTCAATTTTTCAAATATAAATCTCAATTTCAGGTCAAACTGGAAAAAGAAAATAAAGCAATTTAGAAATACCACTCACAATTTTTTTCTCTGAATTTGTAAGCTTGTGTGTAGCTGAAAGCCAGGCTCAGTTCTGGGCTGCTTAAAGGAATTTGTTCTGACCCACCTGGTATACAAACATTGGCATTTAGTGTCTTTTCAGTGTTTTCCACAAGGTCGGGGTCAGAAGCTAAGATTATCTTTTAAGGTAAATTTTCAGTTTAAAGTCTATATGAAAAAGAATAAAAACAGGAAAGAAAAAAAAAAACAAAACCCAAGCTAAAATCCAATACTGCTGGGAAACCTGCCTGAATTTATCCATCACCAGACTGACCAAAACATGTTTTACTAAATAGAGATTTGTACATGGTAGAACAAAACACATCCAGGTTAGGAGAGCTTCACTGCAAAAGAGCTCAATAGATTCTTCTAAAATTTGAAATTTTTGGAGATTTACTGATTGACAAATACTATGCAGATGCTTCACAGCAATCACAATGCTTAATTTATATTCCAGTGACACATATTTGCTCACCATGATTTTCAATGTCTAAGCTATAATGAGTGTTTTGATGATGCAAATGGTATACAGATCTATTCTATCCTATTCCATTTTATTCTCCTCTAAAATTCTGCAAATGATGATGTTTGGATTCGTGGGGGGAAAAAAAAAATTTGAATTGCTTTGTGTTCTCACTCTGTTCACTGCTGAAGTAAAACACTGTATGGTGCAGCTTCAGCACGGAGTGCAGATGAAACAGGAAAATAAAGTTAGCAGCAGCGTCTTCCCCTTCTTCAGGGAAGATCTGTAGTGGTAAATATAGTGCCAATAAAAGAAAAAAACATCCTGTTAATGCACCTCATAATAATGGCTTCCTCATTCTTCACTGCACTAAAACCGACTGCTCTCCCCCTTGCTGTCACAGCAGCAGGGAAATTTCAGCTACCAGGATCCACAAGGTCTTTATCTAAAAGTTTCAGCATCCATCTGCCCCCAGTCCCTTCCCCAGTGCTCTCTGTCATTACCAGGTGCTCGCTTCAAAGTTATGGGCTAAGCAATTTCTTCTTACGGCTGAGGGGAAGTTCTGAAAAAGAAATTACTGGAGAAGTAGAGCAAATTCATTTTGCTTACAGATAAATATTTTAAAAACTAAGTTATTGCAAGAGCAGTGATAGGATTCCTCCAGCTTACTCTGGAAGTGGAGGAAATGCACGAGCATGTTTTTGGATCTTAAAGCTGTCCAGGCAGCCCAGCTTATTTTCCTGTATTGCAGAACATCCTTCTGTAAGTGCAATATATACACATCACTGCAGTGATTAGACTGCCTGGGGCTATTTTAATTCCAGTATTTTCACCTTCCACTAGACCAGATGTAACTCTTTATGATGGACAAATGGAAATCAAAAGATCCAAGGCAAGCACAACTTTTTAAAAATTAGACCCATAAAAATAAATTAAACAGTCTGTCCAGTTTCATTTTTTAAAGTTTTCAGCTTTCTGGTTTTATTTTGCTGCTGAAATCCTAAAAATCTGCTAGATATATTGCTGACCCTGCTCAAAAAAGCTCTGTGTGCATGGTTTTGTTTTTAACAAAAAGCAAGAGCAGCTGGAGAGAAATGACCTATTAGCCTGTGAAAAGTGAGGGCCAGTATTTATAAAGACCTGCCCCCTTTGTAGATTCAGATGGAGAAATTTTCAATGTGCCCTGCAACCTGCTCGTGATGTGGAAGTGAGAACAAGTGAGGCTCCTCGAGGTCATTTCACTAAGTTCATATGGAAGAGGAAGGGATTGAATATTTCCTCCCACAGCTTTGTTGGTAAAACTCAAATCAAAACTAGTCAGTTGCTCTTGAATTTTGTTTGATGTTTTCCTACTGAACTTGCCTGCTCCCATTTGTTTCAGACAGACTGCTGAGACTAATAGAAGACTTTCAGAAATCTGGAATTTTCTCTTTTAGACTCATAGGAACAGTGAGTTAGAAACTATCCCGCCCACATCATGTTTTGTGCCCTATCAATTCCTTGAGCCTAATTACTCAAGATATTTTTGAGGATGGGCCCTTTCATTTTTTTAATGTTTATCTGCTTGTGCAGCTTTTCCACACATGAAATCAGTCTCCAACAGCAAACCCCACACCTGTTATTTTTCTCGTGTTCCTGAACACTCGAATGTTTGTCTGTGATGTTAGTATCTCTACAAATCCCATATTATTTTGCTTGTTTGCCCGTTTCTATGTGCCTGGTTATATCAGTTGCAGGTTTATCATCCAGTTATCAAAGTGTTTGAGACTACAGAAGCAGTTTGTTATCCTTTTCCTGCCCTGTCACCTCTGTTCTGCCTCATTCTCGTGAATCCAACAGTCACCATCTCAGTTCCCTGTTTCTGCCATCTCTTCTCAAGTCCCTCACAAGTCTGAGTTGCCTCTCAAACACCTTCTGTGCTACTCTGAGGAGACATTTGGGCACAGCCCCATGGCAGGAGTGTCCTCTGTCCCCCTCTCTGAGATGCAGCCTGTGTGACTGGGATGTCCTTTAGGATGGAGAGCTTTCTCTTGTGCAGCCCAGGAACAGGAAATGTGCTCAGTTGATGTCATGCATCATCACAGCTCTGTCAGGCAAGAAACAATGTTCTTTAAGCAGCCTTCTATCACACATGTTGTTAGAATGAGATCGTAGTGATGCAATGGGAAATATTCATGGTGAGTTCTCTGTACAGCATTGAAATCATTATTAATGCAGGTGATGTCATTTATTGTAATCTAAGACACAATAATTCAGGTTCCAGCCCAAGCTGTTGAAAGCTATTCCATTTTATCCAGACTATTTTGTTGCTTTTATTTATTTAGTGCTACTATTGTACTTTATTTTTTCAGTCAAGTCTTACAAGGAACAAAGAAAAAAAAATAAAATACAGCGGATTTTTTTATTTGCAACTACAATATTAGAGTATTTTTCTTGTCAAACTTGAGTCGAAAATTGTACCAAAGGAAACTTTTAGTTTGGGTTGCTAAAGAAACAAGGCTTAAGTGATTATGCTGTCTGCTGTTTTTATTGTGCTGCCTCCTGTCTGGTTTCCCAAGCCAGTAGCTTGTTAATCTGCTGGGCACTTTCAAACAAAAATGACTGGAGGTAAAGCTCTAAAAATGTGTTAGGTGCCTGCATGCCTTATGAAAGTGAGAAGCAATATAAGGAAGATAAAGCTTAATGCCCTAACTGAGAGGAAAATTGCCACGTGAATTTAACCCTGTTACCAGGGCTCATAGAAGAGCAGGTATCGTAATTCCTGCTATTCTTTTGAAGTATAAACATAAAAGAAGAGTTCCTCAATTGACATTTCCTGAGTGTACTGTCCACAGCTATTAATTTTGTGAGCCTACCTGCCTGCCAAAGGTTCATTCAAAGCACTTGTTTTGAACACCAATTCCATTATTGATGACCAAAACACCAGTGCATGGAGCTCATGGAAGATTCTGTCTGTCACAACAAATGACTGAGTGACCCTCCTGAAAATATCTTTAATGAAGAAATTCATGTGTAGCTGCCATCTCTTCACATGTTGTCTCCTTTCAGTATTTTGACCTGGATCAGAAGTTCTAAAGATAAAGTTTTTCATAACTTACAACATGAGTTTAGGCAGTTTTGATCTTTTCACTGGAATGGTATTTTGCTTTTCTGACAACAAATTTGAACATAGATTTCATTTGGATCTTAAAAAATCAAAGTTTCATACTCCATGGAGCTGTTTATTATTGTTGTTGTTGTTGTNTATTTTACACTTCCAAATTAAAAACTGAAGCAGGGAATTAATGTGTGATGGCTGAGGCTGGGAATGTCCCAATTTCAGGGACAGAAAGATGAGGCCACACCAGCAGCAGTTCAGGGGAACAAACTCTTTATTCAAAAATCTGACTCCTTTTATATACATTTATACAAAGGTCAAGAGATTGGCTACGCAGGTCACCACCACTCAACCTGGATGGTGGACATCAGCATCAATCATTTCCTCTCTCAGAGGACAAATATGTAAACATTCTAAAAATACACAGTTTAGATGAAACTGTGTGAGAATTTGCAGCACAAAGACAGAAAATTCAGGGTGACATAAATGTGCATTTTTCTCCCTGTTGTATTTTTCACATAGCTGTTCGCAGTTGTATTAAAAGTGTAGAAAAATGGAAGACAATATTTTAGATCTAAAAGACGGCAGATAGAAATCGAGGTACCCTCTCTACACTGGGCATGCAATGACCTGGGTGGTTTAATACCTGTGGGATGTAGAAGAGTCTTTCTGATTCATATTCAGCATTTTTTGAGTAGCAGCAGCAAATTATGTCATATCTGCAAGCTCAAAGTTGTGTCTATTGGTTTCATGTTCTTGTCTTGAAAAGGAATTTATTTTAGTTGTTTATTTTAGTTAGGGCTTTAGAAGGAACTTAAAAAATCCACAAGGCTCTTAATTGCACTCAATAAATGACTTGTTCATTCAGTATTAATTCATACAGAGTATATCAATCTCTAATTTCTGTTTGATTTTAATTATAATACTCCTTGGGCTTATTTCCTCACAACTTTGAAAGTGACATTTGCATTAACTTAATAACCTTTACAAAATAAATGAGAAAGCAGCAATGCCTTTAATAAATGTTGTTCATAAAGTACCATTGTAACAGGATGCTTAATTAGAAATATTGTGTGGTCAAAATGAGAATAGAAATTAAGGAGACAGATGATGTTTCCTTGCTGGTAGCAACATCTTGAATGCTCAGAGTAATAATTCTTGCTATAGCTACCCAGACGTAGCTTCACGTTTTTCAGTAATATTTGCACTTCCCTAACTTACATATGCAGGAACTGGTGAATGTGTGGAAAATATCAAGTGCAATGGTTTATTGTTGGTCCTGTAGTCACTGGGGGAGGCAAAGGTGCAGTTTATGAGCTTTATGGTACTTTGCCAATATCTTGGCCATCCTTTATGGACAGGAAATTTCCTTAGAAACACCATTATCTGGGGATTTTTCCTTTTTTTTTTAAAGCAAGCAGTGCAGAAGCTTGGTTTATTTGCCAGGTAATATTCATGTTTCATAGTGATTTGGGCATAAAGTATGTCTTACTTTCACAAATGGGCTTCCTAGGTGAGTATTTCTTAATGGGATTTAATGAAGACACTGATTCAGGAGCAGAAGAGCATTTAGCATTTGGGAGAAGAGCGGTGACAGAGATGAAATAGCAAAAGGAAAAGAAGTGCTGACGGGTGAAGGGTTTGATAAATGAGAGCTTGGGATCAGCACATCTGACAAGAGAATTGGGAAGGAATCAAAATGTAGTTTTACAGAGTTCTTGTTCAGTTGCTGAGGTGCACTATGCTAAACGTTTATTTATGGATCTGTTTTTTTCCTCTTTATTTCTCTGTGTGTGGATTTACCCATTCAATCAGACAAATCTTCTTGCATATAATAAATGGTAAATAATCTCTGTGTGAATTGCTTTAGTGAACTCTGTGGGGGGATAGTACTTAATTGTAACAAATGAAATAAAACTGACATAAAAGACAGCAATCACTTCAAAGTAAACACACTATCCTAAGCAACTTCTGTGGCTTTAAAGTGAAGGAAAATTTCTACAAGGTGTTGGTTTTAATTGGTTCTTTGGGAGATTTCTTTATAAACTTCCTATAAATTATAAATTAATTTACATTTAAATGCCTCCATTCAGTGCTGAGTTAGCCCAGAACTTGAAAAACAGCAATATCATGTTCTTAGAAGTGTCGCTGACTCTGCTAATGATTAGAATATTTCCTGAGCCATCCCGGTCTTTACTGCTTTGTAAAATTTCTAGGCCAAATGTTTAGGTCCCAGTGAGCACCATAACACACTGCTGATGGCTTAATTCAGGATCTGTAGTGCTGCTTGACTCAACTGGGTGGAAGAGACATAAAGCAAAAAAGCTCGAGCTCAGCATTTTGTCAAAGGGAAGTGTCAAAAGAAGAAAAATATTTACATTACTGAATGGAAGTGTTCCTCCAGCTTAATGACCATACATAAAATACAAAAAATAACTAAGAATATGAAATTAAACATGAATAAAGTGCAAAAATTAATTTTCGGTGTTCGTTTTCACATGGTATGTCTAGCCACTGACTAGAAAGAGATTTGGAAAAATTAATCCTGTAAATAAATACTGATGACTAATAATAGTGAGGCAAAGAGGGGAGAGTTCCCCCTCTTTTTAATCTGAAAGACTGGAAAGGTCAAAGACCTCTTTCCCCTTTTTTCCATTATAGTCTGTGAGCAGAAGCAGGGATGAGCATTTGCTGCTGCACACAGACAGCTCCATTCATGCTTTCAGGAGGTGCCTTGTTCTCCACAGACCACAAAATAGAAATACATTTATTTAGCTGAGAAGTTCAAATGGAAATGCCAGCCAATATTAGTGAAGTAAATCTAAGCAAAGATAGATTTTGTGCAGAAGTGGCTTATGAAAGGAAAACCAAGCCAACCTACAGCAAGCCATGCTGAATAAAAGAAAAATATCGATGCCTCAGCGTAAAAGCAAAAAGCTTAAAAATCAAAGAAAAGACATAATGTGTTTATGGGATCTCAAACTTCTACTCCTGTTGAAGAGGAAGTTTTGTGACCAGCTCTGTTACAGCAGCCTCTGACAGCTCAGGACTGTGTGCTCTTCCACAGCAACTGGAATTGAAAATCCTGCCACAAAATACTGAAGCCAGGATGGACTAATATTTTACAATATTTTTACAATATTTTACAATATTGAGGTTTTTTTAATATGTGGTCAGAACAAACTGTAGGGAAAAGACTCTTTGATTAAAGAATAGCTTTGCAGATAAAATTCTTTAATTAGTGGGAATGTAAAATATTCTAGGTGCTCCATCTGGAAAAAAAAAATTCAGAAAAAAAGAGAAAATACTTTATTTGCCAAAAGAAAATGTAGTCACAACTGAAGTCAGTCTTCAAGGAGGGTCAGTGGCTCCCTCTCTGCTCTGAGAGTATTCACCCTCTGGCAATTAAGGAGGGAGATGGGATTTCTCTGCAGAATTTTGCGATTTCCTTTGAAAATGCAATTAACCATGAGCAGTGCAGAGGTTCCAGCATTGAGCAGGTGCTCTGTACAGTGTTATATAAATGAGGCCTGTCCACTCGAGATGTTTTTGTATATGTTCTCCCTGTTTTCCTATAGAAGGTGGTTAAGAGTCTCCAAACTAAATATGCCCCTGGTGAGCAATTTGACTACATTTGGTCTCAGGCCCTAAAGTTTTATCTTTACATTATAAATCAAAATTGTAGTGGTGAACCGTGATAAAACCTACTTATAGTACTGCACTTGCTGCCCACTGTGTTTACCCAGCCAACTCGTGTGGGATAAAAAAATCAAAATGAAAAAGTATTTGGAAAGAAAGTAATTTTCTGTGGTTTCCCTACATTTATTTCACGAAATACTACTACAACATAACTGCCAGCATTTGTGTTTATTGAAACCCCTATTTATTTCCAGATATGGGACCTCATTACGCTAATAGTATACTATTATGTAAATGTATTTTCTATAAATGTCTAGTATCTGTAAGTAGTTTAGTCTCAATGTCCCTAATGTAATATATCAAACAATAACTCATTTGTCAAAGAGAGACAGTTCATTAGTATTCAGCAATCATTTGGACAGAATAAAACAGCAACAGGATAAAAATTGATGTTGCGAAACTTAACAAATGAGGGAATAAGGAAAGTGTGATTCAGGAAATTGCAGGCCTGCCCTCAAGGGCCATTTTTAGGTCACTTGTCTGCATTTTAATATTACATCTGTTTTAGAGAGAGTCTCCAAGTTATTAGGTTGGGAGGGAAGCCAATTTGCAACCGTGACATCAATATCCAGGGGGTTCAATAAATGGGAACATAACAACACTTGGGACAGAGTCGGGGTGAAAAGGTGCCCCACTGCCAACTGTGGCATTGTAGCTCAGTTTTGCAATTAAATTATTGAATGATATAAACCTTAACTTTTAACGTTTAAATATTGGGAGATTTGCTCTTGAAATCGCTTACCTTTCGAGACAAGAAAGAAGCGAGTGTGTGTATGACCTAAATTATGGTCCTTCATGCATTCACTTTAAAATTCAGCCACTGCATAGATACATCCAGGTGTGGTTTGTCTACCTGTGGACAGATGCCAGTTCCACAATTTGATGTTAGCCTTCCTGCACAGCTCTCTGACACGTGTCATCCTCAGCTTCTTGTATGGTGTTCTGCTTCTTCTCAAATCAGTAATTTCTGTTCTTCTCACATGTGTGGGTCTGTCTGTACACTGGTTTGCATTACTTGATTTGTAGAGATACAGAACTTTTGCTGGCCCAGTTCAATGAGGCATTTACAAGGGATTTCAAATTATCAGGAAGCACCTTGTCTGCTGTTACCACTGCAAGGGCTGCTTGAATATGAATCTCTTTTACATGAAGGGTTTGAAGGATTCTGTGTGTGGCCTTTAAATACCTTGCTAGGCAAAGTTGCACTTTCCTCTCTGACTCACAGAAAATGTCAGCAGCAGATTTTGTGAACCTGTCTGTATTTCTCCATAATGTTCACTTCAGCTCAGAAAACAGCACTGGTGGAATGAGTACTCTTTTATTCTTCAGTTGTTTTGGCTCCCATCATTCTATTAAAAAGAAATGGGCATTTTCTGAAACAATCCATTGGTTTTGAGATGGGATTTTGTGCACATTACTTTTAATTTGGGTTTTGGCCTGAAAATGAATGAGCCAGACAGGAAGGTACCCAGGTACTGAGAAGTGGATTTCCTGTATGCTTGATCCAGGCCTCTATTGTCAAGCTTATTCATGAGGATGTATCTGTTCATTTGATTCAATATTCTGTTCCCCTGTTATTTTCCCTCCCAAAAAGCACTGTAACCTCCATTCATCAAGTCTAAGATTAACCAGCTATGGCTTTTCCAAAAATACCAAGAGCTACACAGTTGCTTTTCAATCAGAATTAGAATAAAACCTTCTTATAATGCTTTCGCTTTTATATTCAGCACCCTCATTTCCATCTTTCACAGCTGAATCAGGTTATTTAGATTACAGCAAGGTCTGAACCAACTCAGAAGAAAAAAAAATTATCTACAGAGCCTATTTACATTTCTTTAATGAAACACTACGTTGGCATTGTATAAAAAAAAGATTTTTTTAAGACAAAGACCTGAATGTGATAAGCATAATACTATTGTGAGGTAAAGATAAGCCTAAAACTGAAGCTAGTTTTTGAAGAAAAGAAAAAAAAGAGATTTTTCTTTCAGTGCATGTGGATGACAGTTAATTGACACGTCAGTGGTCACTTTAAATATCACACAGAAGGGAATAAATTCCACAGTGGTATTTGAGAGCGTTATTCTGACCACACCACGAATTACCTTCACCACCTCAAAGTGCAGCCGGGATAAGAGATGTAAACACTGATATTTCTATCTCCATCATCTCTATATCTTTTTTGTTTTGTTTTGTTTTCGTTTTTTTGTGGTTTTTTGGGTTTTTTGTTCTGCAAAGCAGCCAATCCCTGAGCACCTGTGACCCTGGGTCTGACATCTGTGGTGCAAACCAGCCCCTTGCCATGGAACACTTGGAGAGCAGGAGCCACAGTGACACCCACCCTGCCCCCTGCTCATCCCCAGCAGCCAGGAGGGGGCCATGGAGCAGCTGGCACTGAGGGAAGTGCCTGGGGATGGAGCCACCCCTTTAGGATAGATCAGATCTCTTCATCGTGTTTTCCCAGCACTAAATAACCCAGAATCTGATTTTTTTTTAAAAAGTATTATTGTTTTACAAAATCATGGAAGTAAACCCCAAATCTGAATCAACAGTATTTCATTGGCTGGTGGATGGTAGCCAAAAGATGGCCCTTTGATTTTCTCTCCAGCAACAGTAATTTCCTTTCCATATGGAACACCTACAGAATGAATTTAAATGAGGCTGTCATTGTTTTTTATAAGAAAGGAATATTATCTGTCTGTGCATGAAGAAGGGAATCCTCCAGCTCCAGCTTAAGTCTGTGTTTTTCCAGCCTCTCCTTTCATGATGAGAAAGACATGCCTGCCCAGCCAACTCCAAACCCAGAGAAAAAAATGCAATTTGATGCAGCCCATTCTTTTAACGGTGCAGTAATTGACAGAGTAGGAGGCTTCCGATATTGTGGGAGTGTGACATGAAAATATCTGATACATGAGGAATAACCTGCCATTTCTAAGGTAGTTTAAAACCCAGGCAGCTGAGAACAGATGCTATCTAGTGACACTCTTTTCAAAGCATCATCTCTGCTGACAGGCTGCTGTGCTGCTTTGGTGAGCAAACAAGAAGTGTTACAAGTGCAGCTGATGAGCAGGCACAGATCGTGCAGCCATGAGACTGAAGCAGTGTTTATCTCTGGGTTAATACAATGCTGAAATATTAAAATCTCCCCTCATAAATACCTGTTTGAGACGTAATGAGTCACTCATGAGCAATCTGCTAATGACTGACTGCAGCTATCAGGTGTGGATTTACAGAAGCCCTAGGATAGCCAGGCTAATGACAGGGTTTTTAGTTATTATAACCTGTGATGTTTCTTAAGGGCAATTTTGGAGTCTGCATTATCTCTTGTTACTGTCATTTTAGAATTTCTGAGGGTTTAAGGTTGCTTTTTCTTCCTTTCAAAGGACCTCGATGTAAGTGTCTTACAACAACCTCAAAGATTTTGACAAACACATATTGGTAATGATATGTACATCATTTTATACCAGTAGACATCAAGATAATCCTCAGAAGAGAGAATTGTAATCCTCATCTCTTATGTGGGAAAGATGAGACTTGGAGCTGTGATCTGTCTGAGGCTCAGGGGAGAGGATGCAGCTGACAACCCAAGAGAGGTTTTCCACTTGCTGCTGGAGAGATGCTGTGTATCCAAACACGCTCAGGCAGGGCTCTGGAACAGCTACTTATTTCTCAGTCATGGACTAATTGAAACAAGAGACAAGAGGAAAATCCAAATTCAATCCATGTGCAGGTATGCAGGCAGCTTGCACATGTTACATTAGGTAGGAATTTTGCCCTAGTTTGACTATTGATAAAAACACAGTTCAAACTCAGAAATCCATATTTGCCTCCCCTTTTGGATGATTTTTTCTTACCTTCCAGTAAGGGCATTAATATATATGCCAGATTTTGGGGGAGGGTTCTTTGCACTGTCTTGCTGAAGCTGCTTGTGGTGATGTTACATGACCAGAGCTGCTGTAAAAGCCACAGCTGCCTTTAACTCCAGGGATTAATGTTTAGTCACACAAAGTCTGAATTGGTCAGCACAAAAACATCGTCCATGTGTTTGTGTCTGTCACAAAACAAGGCACCCAGGACTGAAGACCAAGCAGGAGGAACCAGGTTATAATACAGGGGGGGAAAAAAAATCACCGGTTAAAACAAAACTAAAACACAGTCTGGAGGTGCCTCTGGTAAAATTTTTGACCTTCATCTAATTGGATCCAAACACTGAAGCCTGTGCTGGATTCTTCAGAATAGTTTTTAACAGTCCTTCTCTTAAAGTTTACCAAGCTAGGAAAATAAGGAGGTAAAAGAAATACCCACACACCAAATCCTTGGTTTCTTTGTGCTTTGGCATCATTACCTGTCGATAATGATTAATGTGATGTCTTTGGTGCTTTACTGTGTCAGCATGAAGGCAGGCTTAGACAAAATGACTCTTCAGATATTTCATACGTGAAAACTTGCAAATATCACCCTACTTAACAACAAGATAATTGGTCTTTAAAGAAAAACCCAAAAAACCCAAACCAAAATAAAACAACAACAACAAAAAAAAATCCAAAACAAAATAAAAACAACTAACAAAAAAGATAACTGGTAGTTGGAGTGTGCAGAAACTGTCCCAAACCAGGACTGCAGTCTGTAACCTCCAAGGCCAGGGCCTGTTTGGAGCTCCCCAGCTGCTGGCACATGGCTCAGTGCCAGCCAGACCAGAAAATGCCTCTCCACCTTCAACAACAAACGATTCTCCAGCAGAGCCAGCAGAGTTCGACCAGTTCCTGCTGTAGATTAATGCAGAGGGAGAGCAAATAGGACCTGATGGTCCAGCAGATGAAGGCAGAAGGCCCAAAGTGATAAACTGCACTTCTAGCACGGGAGTCACCCTAATCAGGCTGTGTGAATGCAGGGTTATCCATGCTCAGCACCATCTCCTCAGCTGGAAGTCCATAGAAAGATTATTTACAGTGAATAAGTCTTCCAAGCTGTACATGTTTACAGACTTTCATCTGATAGAGCTCATTGCATTTACCAGCCTCCAACTTTCCAGATCTTGAATTTCCTGGCTGGTGAACTATTAAAATGCAGATTAACTAAACTTCAAACAGATTTATTGCAGATGGCTCCTGCAAAATCCTTTTGGATTACCTGCCTCCGGACATCATTTCCTAGTCTGTAGGGGTTCATTAAGGACAGATTTAAATGAGTTAGCTGGGAAAAGGCCAGCAGGAAGAGTATGTTGAAAATTATTCATATTATTATGCTTGATCTAGTGATACAGACTTACCTTTTAGGAATTTTTTTAAAGTTTCTCGTTTGCAGTAATGAATAAGACATGCAAGCGTGCCTCGTGGACCACGGCGTTGTTTGGGAGTGCATTTCATAACCTCTGAGTTATTTGTGGCAAAGAAAGTCACCCGTGCTGAGAGTGCAGAGAGAAAAGACAACAGCCTCGGTGCATGTCCCTCGCAGTTCTCAGCTGCAGCAACTCCACTTCCCTCTGAGCAGAGCCTTGAGATCCCAAACATAGCCATGAAGCATTTCGCTTTGTTTCTGTCATCTAACCCATTTCAAAATTAAATTAGCCTGGGGGTTATAAAAACAAAAATAACCATGTTTAGACTTACATGATTCACTAATTGTGCTGCCATTTGGTTCCTACAAATTGGCTCCAAAGCTCTGAAGTTTTTCTTTTTTTTTTTTTTTTTT
>VZDJ01000301.1:6377811-6407982 GCA_008694505.1 Cyanoderma ruficeps | reverse complement strand
TTTTTTTTTTTTTTTTTCTGGAGATGTAGTTAATCTAAATTTATGCAGGAGCACCGTAATGACTTCTCCTTCAGACTATGAGGGGTTTTTAATCACTTTCAACATTTAGCCCCTGATTGGGCAAAGCACTTAAATCTAAGCACTTGGGTGCTCCAACTCCTCGCTGAATTGGGACTGAGGACTAAATGCTGAATTCTTGGTTGCCTCAGGTTTTTAAAGAAAGTAGAAATGTAGCCCTGTGAACAGGCATAATTTTGAAGCTATTTAGCAGATGGGCACTAAATTGGGGCCCTGAATGTGCCTGGAAGTAGCACTGGAGCAGCAGAAGCCAGGGTCTCTCTTGATCTCAGGTACCTCTCTGCTCGTGCCACTTAAATGGCACCATCTTGCCCCTAGATTTTATTCTGTACTTACACAGGCTAAATACAGTTCTCCTAAGTTGTTTGAAACCACTTTCCACTTCATATCTCTAAATGTCTTATTCATTACTGCAAATGAAAAGAATATTTTGACCGTGTCAAGCACACAGTCCAAATACTCCACGTAGCATCTTGATCCAACTCACTTTGACTTTGGTGGGTACAGAAAACAGTTTGGAAGTTCCATCTATTTCCAAGCTGAAGCAACGTGTTGCATTGACAAGGACTTGCCAAAAAAGCTGCCGAGCACTGAGAAGTGATCAGCCCTTTGGACTGACTGGTGCGTGAGCTGGCTACAGTCTCACAGATACAGTTCAGATATTGAACCCTGGTCTTCAGAGATGAAAATTCAGTGCGTTAAAGAGCGCCAGCAGCTTGTTCTCCTGACTAGAGCTGACCCTCAGACCTGCTCCAGCAGTTTTGTATTCAGCCTCTGTGTGCTCAAAACCAAATTTCCTACCACGTTTCCCTCTAAAATGTGCTCCTTCACTGCTGCAAACAGATGTTTTTGCAGCTACACTTGTGCAGGTTAACAACCACAGTAGTAAAGTGCATGTGGGTTTTAGAGTTTATCCCCTTGAGCTTTTTTAAATGCTCTTTTCAGGCTCTAATGGCATTGCTGATGTGTGTGTGCAGGTGTCAGTTGTGTTGAAGTATACTTGCAGGCATTCATGGCTGTGCAGGATTGATGAACATGGCAACTGGGGGTTGAATAGCAGGTGCTGAAAAACTACCCTTTTTTCTTTCAGCTTTTAGTTTTCTAGAGCTCTTTAACTGGCTGCAGAACTATTCAATTGTATTACAAACACAGCTCGGGGTTTCTTTTGTAGCATTATAAGTGTAACTATCATGATTGCAGCTTTAATCTGTTGTGGATTTTACCGAACCACCCAACAACAACAGAAAAGTTTCATTAGAGGTATTTTCAATAACGTACTTTTAATCCTGAATGCCTGCAAATTCAAGTTCTTTGCCAAATTCTGACTGGTAAACAGCATGAATGGTTCATATGCTTCTGTAGCCACTTTCAAAAGATGCTGCCAAAGTACATAATGCATCAAAGTTTGCACTGAAAAAGGAAAATCAATCAGGTCAGATACTGTTTCAGCCTGAAGCTTGTTTGGATGTTTGCTTGCTTTCTTGAAAAGGTTGGGAGCCATTTCCTCTCCTGGTTTGGGAAAACTTGCAGGACTGATCCCTGCTCTAATGGTGATGTGACCCCTGGAGGATATCTGTTTTACTCTCAGTGAATGAAGAACAGTAGATATATAAATGTCAGTAGGACTGGACAGGAGCTACTAATCAGAGTTAAATCTGGTAACTCGGTCTGGTTGTGTAATGGGCTGTCAATTTTGCTGCCCCTCGAAAAAAAAAAAGGTAGGCATGAAGGGGAGTTTTCCTAGAGGGCAGTTCATGACAGAAAATGCAAAATTCCTCAGAAAAGCCTGACCCTCGCTTCTAAAGCTTTATTGAAATCACATCGACATCCTTTATAAAAAATGCCTTTTTCTAGAGAGCCATTCAGAGGATCTGAAGCATATTGTACACTCACGTTCCAGGTTCTCTAACCTTCTGCAGTAATTGGCAGCCAGCCTGCTTCAGGATAAAATTTATAAAGCAGAGAAAGTCTCCCATATGCTGCCCTTTTAAGGATAGTCTTCTCATTACTGGAAAGCAGGAGCACAGTGATGGTAAAGTACTGTAGGGATCATTTATCAATCACACAATCAGCAAAGCTGCAGAAACACAGAACTAGAGAAATTAGGGGAAGGATCTATTTCTTTCATCTTCATCTCCCTATTTTCACCAACACCAAAAAATTTCTGGTGCTTTGTGTCTCTTAGTTTCCAAATTTCAGTTCAATGAAGTATGCCACCATTTCCCTCATTTTTAGCAGTTGTTGTAGCCTAAAGAAGTTTATTTGTTTCTTGTCCTTGTATTTTGGTGCTATCATGTCTGGTGATAAACCTTATGAGGCAACCCGAATAATTCATACTGAAATGTACCCGCTGTCCCTGGGGTGGCTTTGACCAAACTATATTCATTCTACCTTGTTTTGTTTACCCACTTTTTAATCTTTTTGGAACACTCTCCCTTTGAGTATCTTATCATTTTCACTTCTCTTGTGAGCTTATTCCCATTTGTTTTTCCTTTGTATTCCAGATAAGAAAGACACGCTGTGACACCTCTGTTGGTAGCACCTTTCAAATGCTAAGCAGGTGCTGAGCTCATTGGCAAAAGGAGCACTTTTGGTTGCTCTGTGGCAATGCAAACCTGTGATGGACTTAACAGGGGTGGAAGTGGAGAAATCTTTGACGTTGTTATCCCATCTTCTCCCATTTCTTCCCAGGTCTTTAGCAGTCTTCATTTTTTTTCCTCAGCTAATCTTTCTTCATCGTGTTTTTACACTGTCTCTATTTTATTGCTGCTGTGTTCACCAGCCCCTTTCCTTTTTAGTCTTATTGGTTAATTTAACTGATCCTCTTCCCCGTTATTTGTCAGGGTTTTGAATGAGGCGCCGACCCCATTTTTGTGGAGTTCACTTCAATACCTTGTATTGCCAACGTGGTCTCCAAAATCAAGAGCTCATTTGCTGTGAACTTATGAAATCTTCAGGTCATGAAGGAACTGTCTGACGAGAGAAGCAGACAATCATAAGCAGGGAACAAAATTCAATAAACAGCATCCAATAATCTCAGACAAATACAACTGTCAGCTCTGTGTTGATGAATCACAGACGTGTTCCCAGCTTCTCCATTTCCCCTTCCTGACTCTCAGCACTCTAATTATTGGGAGAGTGAGAAGGTTGTTACTTTATCCTTCCAGCTTCCTTCTATTCTCAACAAAAATATGAATATGTTCCCAGTCTTCTAATATTTCTTTTGTTTTGGATTATTCTTCTCACTAAATAGTTGCAGTATTCTTTCCATTTAATGAAATGGTTTCAGCTTTCTCTCCTGTTTAATGAGTTGGAAAATTAGCATTGAATGAGAATAGTCCATGGCTTTGGTCTGTAGTTTAGAAAAGCTGTGAGAAGGAAAGGAAACACTTGCAAAGGCTGTCTGCAGACTCAGAAATTGTCTTCATTTTGCTTTTAAAATTTTATTTAGAATACATGTAGAAAGCTTAGTAAATGAAAACAGACTCAGTTCAGCAGAAGTCAATGACGTTGAAATGCTAAAGCTTTTTTTTCCCAGACTACTATTTTTCAAAACTTAGTTTCTATCAGGTGTTATTTAAATTTGTTCCTCAAATTTGCTTACAAATGTACCTACATTTATGGCCAGCAATCTATAAGATCTCAGAGGGTTTTATTTAAGTTATTGGACCACTCATAGACTTCTGCATGCTGGCTTTTTTGTCGTTCTTAACATAGAGCTAATATGACAGTATGAGGTGGCCATCAGTGTTGTACTGTGTCATGCCAAGTGATGAGATTGTGATTTTCTAATCTACACTGGTGTCTAAAGGTCACTGCAACAGCTCAGCTGCACGGCACCACAAGAATCTGTGTTTTATGGATAAGTCCATTACATGGAGTCACACTTGTGGGATGAACAGGCAGCACAAGGAGGTTTTATCAGCGTTCAGCCCCCAAGGGTTGTGCACAACACAGGAAAATCCAATTAGAGCCACGGGGAGTTTTTCAATCTCTTAATCGGCATTGCAGCACTGCAGATGGATATTATTGCCCACTACTTAAACTTTTATTACTCCATTTTTCTGTCTGTAGCCCTTCTCCCTGCCAACCCACCTTGAAGAGACGGCAGGCACAGCCATATAAAACTTTTTATGACCTTGGCATCTGCACTGTTTTGTCTCATGAAAGATAAGTACGACTGTGACAACACAGAGGAGCCCGGCAAGGATTAAACCTTCATCGGTGCAGTTTGCTCTGCCCCCCAGCCTCCAGAGCTTCATCTGCCCTTAATGACAGAACTTGCAGGACCAAGCTCTTTCTGAGGCTAGTGCTTTCCAGAGGAGAGGCAGGAGGATGAGCTAGGATGAGGGAGCAGGTGCTGGCTGCATCCGAGCCCTGGCTGGCACGGAGGTGCAGATTCATTGTGTGACCTTGTGTTGAGTCACTTGACTTCTTGCGTTTCAGTTGTGCTATAAAATTGACTAAAAGCAGGACTTAAACCAGGTACTGCATCCTGGGTAAATAATAGGCTCAGGGAAAACATATAGGAGGAGGGGATTGTGTTTTTGTGTCTTAAAATACCTTTCCTGACAGAGAGGGTGGGTTTGCCATGGATGAATTATCCGTTTGCATAAATTACTGTTATTTTCAGTGGTGGCTTACCAGGTATATGTATCAAAGAGTGATACAGTCTGCTTGATTTTATGGTACATTAACTTTGCCAGAATGCATTTATTATATTTAAAACCTGCTAGGTACCTGCAGTTGGGAACAAAGATTGTGTAATTATTTTTTTTTTTAGCTTGTGGGAAACCAAATGCTTTGAATATAAAAGATCCTAGGGGTGAAAAGTTCATTCAGTTCACCTCTCCATAGGGAGAGTATAGAAAAAAGGGATCTGATTACTAATTTGAAAACAGATGAAAGGAACCAATATAGTGATGAAATAACTGCTACTTCCATTTCTGCCCTTTGTGTTATTGGAAACAGTAAATAGATGCAATAATTGAGCTGTGAAGCAATTTTTACATTATTTTCTAATAGCCATCTTCTCCAATCAATTAATCACTTTGAAATAGCTTCAGGTTTGGATTGCAGAACCTATATGTGAGATTTTGTTACAACAGCAACAAAGAGTAGGAAATGTCTCAACGCACAGTCCCTGTTTTAAATGAGGAACGCTGAGTCTATGAAATTAATGGAAATATCTTCATTAACTTCATGGGCTTTGCTGCTTCAGAAAACAATCATTTGTTCTGGAAAGCATTGCAAAATCCCCGTGAGCACATTCATAGGTAAGGATTTCCATTTTGCATGGCTTTTCCATACAGGTCTTGGATGTGCTCATTCTTACACCCCAGCTCGGTTACTTCATTGTCTGATCTCTCCTCTTCTGTGTAACAACTGCGACTCCTTATTCTCTCTGGTTTTACACTGGTCAGCACCTGCTCTATGTGAAGAGAGAGTGTCTGTATGGATCCTGTGGTGTGCAGAAGGCTCTCTGATCTTTATTTGTCAACAATGAAACTCTTTGATCCTGATATATGTGTATATATATATATCAAAAAAAAAAAAAAGTTAAACTCACCACTACATTTTGGAAGCAGAGAACACCCTCCTAGCTCCACAACTCCTCCTATGCTTTGGACAGGAGAAGGGATTCAAGTTATAAATATTTAAAATGTAAGAAGCCTGGAGGTCCCAAGCAACAGCAAGGTTTTGCCTGTCCAGCCACAGCATTTTTTTCAGTCAACAGGTTTTTTAGTGCATAGAGCCTTCTCCCCATTTCCTATATCTATTTTGGCACAGCTCTGGGAAGAGGCACAAAGGTAGGAGAAAGCATAAACTCTCCTACATGGCCTGTTCCCAGCAGCTATCAGGCAGTGATTTACAGTGTTAAAGTAAATATTTTTCATAGCTTGCACAGCAGTGTTTGTGTTTAGCCACTTTTAGTGTGAGATAGAACACATTGTTGACTGTGATGAATACACACTGGGAAACAATAGCTGGGACAGAGCACAGCAGTATTTAAAAAGGGTTTAGAATGAAGCAGCAAATATAGAATTGAAAAAGTATGGAGAGGATTGGGGAAAAAAAATCAGTTCAAGGTTAGATTAGATCCACCTTCACAGAGACTGTCATAGCTGGGCATTGACTTATTGGCAATAGAGGGGAGCACAATATTCCAGCCACTGAAACGCTTTAAGGTGTCTTCCATAATGCTGTTAGTCTTTCAAACTTGAAGAAAATAATTGCAATTTTGAGAAGAAAGAAGGATACAGCAGAAGTTCTAATTTCCATCCTAGAAAGAAATACATTGTCTTAAAACTACTTAAATATTCTGAATATTTAGGGACTTATTCTATGGGATTTTTTAAAATCACATGTGATTTTTCCATTAGAATTAGCAAAATGATTCATATGTTCTTTGCGTTTGACTGATGGATCACTGAAAAGCAAAAACCACGTGTGGTACCTTTTGTTCTGATGGAGGAAAGCAGCAACGGTACACAAATAACACCAAATGAAATGCCAAGTCACTGAGCCACTCCCTTCCTACAGTCTGCAGGCAACCCATCATTGCTGTTTCCAGAAGTTAACAAATGAAAAGAGAAAAAGAAAAGAACCTTCCTTCTTCAGTAACTCCCTCCTGAGTAAAGCACAAGAGCAGAAGGACGTTAACTGTCCAGCGATGTTCTACACCTGTGACTACAAAGTTATGCCCATGTTAACATGCTAAAGTTATGTTGGAAGCTGGGAAATCATATAAAGATTAATCAAGCCAGCACATCAACCCATTGTATCCCACTGATCCTCCACTGAAAACAGCTGGTATTTTGCTAGAAGTACTCTGCCAGAAATGGGCCGTGATTCAATACTGCAGCATCAGAGATGCCTTTGTTAACTGCAGCAATCCTCGGAGTCAGCAGAATTACTGTCGAGTATAAATACATTTTCTGACAAATCTCAAGCAGACCAAGAATGCAATCCCTTGCAATCAGCAGATGCTCTTTACATTCAGTAACTTCGTCAGGATGTTGCTTTAGATTGATGGTAATTACTGATGTGTCATTTGGGGTGTGTTGTTGAGCAAAGTCCATTAAAACTCAATTTGTTTCATCAGTTGGCACCCAGCTTACTTACATACACGCAGTATGTTCAAAGAGCATTCACACTGGAATTGTAAAGGTGGGTATGAGGCTGGGAAAAAATCTTCAAAATGAAATGACACAATAATTCTGTTTTTCATGGCTGTGGTCTATCAGATCCTATTTCTGGCCTCGTTCTATTCCCTCTTCCACTACATCTTTCCTCTGTAACCTTGGCCTGTCACTCATCTCTTTGTGTTGTCTCCTTGTTCCTATAAATTGAGTATTGTTATTAACTTATTATTCAAGGTGAGGATAAAAACACGACAGTTCTGTAAACCATTCTGACTTCCAGAGTAATTCAGGGCAGTGTTTAAATGTCATAGAAAAAAGAACAGTAATTAGACCATTTGTATTTTGTTCCCTCAACCTTCTCCCCTTAAGGAGCAGATCACGACTGAAATCAAAGGAGATCTTGGGACTTGGGTTGGTATGTGCCATATGGAAATGTCTGACTGAGAGGAGGGAGAGGGGCAGGTGTTGTGTAGGGAGCAGCTCCAGGAGAACACAGTGTCCTCTGTCTAGCTACTGCAGGATATTTGAATCTTATTTTTTTTAAGATTATGATGCTGCAACAGTGTTGGCAATAATCTGCTCCTCTTAGCCTACTGAAAAGCTGTGAATTGAATTGGTTTAATAAGCCCTCTTTTAATGTTATTTCCTCTTCCCAACTTTTCCTTTCCACATGTTGATCCACTTCCTTTACACAAACACTGAGAACTCTTTTTTACCTCTCTAACATAGTCAAGCCCAGGGCTGTGGTGAGGTTTTAAGCCTTTTACAATAAGAAACATCTAACATCACCTATTAACACTTGCTGTCTGCAATCTTTATTTTCAGATGAGAGGGTGTTTAGTCCTATGAGCTCATACCTCCTACCTTCAATCCATGTACCTGGATGAGGTTTCCTGTCATAGTCCTGCTTCCACAGCTAACAACATTTCTTGGATGGGGGTGAAATATTTTCCCATTGTAAATAACACAGATATCATTGTGCTGCCCATGCAAAAAATACTGCCTTTAGTGACAGGCTTTGCATCTATAACAAAATTCCTTGAAGGCCCAAATCCTGTGACTTTTCTCCCCTTGAGTGTCTCTTCCTGTGCAATTAAGGAGGCTGTTTTCAGTTACTTAAGAGAAATAAGTGGAGGAGAATAGAGCCCTAAGAAATGAACATTAGTTATCCCAAAAGGGACCTAGTGAGAATTGAAGCTTAAAAGGGTCTACACAGTTTAATTCATGTACCATCTGTTTTTGGGAAAATTAGCACAGATTAGATTTTCCAACTCATCTGAGGCTAAGAAAGTGCCTTTAGAACCTGTAGTATTTGCTTAAGTATTAAAAACAAATTAGCACCGTTTTACTTACTGTGTGAATCCTGTGCATATCAGCTCCCTTTGGAGTAAGCTGTAAGAATTGTAACAGCAGAATGGCAAAGCGATGCCTCTCAGCCAAGCCACTCCTTGTCATAATGTTTCAGAGCTGCTTTATGGAAAGGCCTGACATTCTTGTGCTCTTCTGAGCACTGTTTTGTTTGATGTGACCATTTTGTATAAATTCAGTTATTGCTCAGGGCGGACAATCTGCTCCCTGTGACCTCTGACTGGTGTTCCTGCTCTCAGTTTGGCTGTAAGGGGGTGTTGTAAGCTTAAAGATGTCTAATTCAATGCAAAAGTAGCAGAAGAATATAACCTTCAGACTCAAAGACAGTGTAATTGTATTGTATTAAAGAATTAAGTTATAATTACAGGATAGCTTTCAAAAAAGAAAAAAAGGGTTATGTTTTAAAATGCGTGACAGAAACATGAGATAATTTTGGTTTTCTTGGTTCAGTTTTCCCCATTTTGCCATTTACCAAATTTCTATGTTCTGATGGCCAATATGTGGAACCAGCCCTGCTGAATGAGGCTGTTGTGATACTCTCCAAGTTGGCAATATTGAACACCAGGCTTCCTGCTGTGCACCAAATATAGGGGCAGTAAATGCAAAGTTAGCATCTTTAACAGTGTATTTACCTCAGCTGGACTCTGTTTTTCTTCCACTCTATTTGTTGCAAAAATCTTTAAACGTAGGGCAATCTCAGTTATTGGGAGCTGGATGGCCTATATACACACATTTTTCTTCTCAGAGATTTCCAGGCTGTTACTTCAGCTTCCAGTCATCTCACATACTCAATCATCTCACACACTTAATTCTATGAAACAGCCATTATTTCATGCTGCCCATTAAATATTCTTTACTTGACACACTTTGTTGATGCTCTATGTTTGACGCCGTGCCTATGAATGTAGTTACTAATGTGATGCCTTTACATATCTCAAAAGATGAAAGGCCTGGAATTACACCCTTGGTTTGAACTGGCAAGTTTTCTTGACCTGACTCGAATTAGATTTAGCAGAGCGATGACCCTGATCCATCATTTTGAGATGAAGTAGGGGCAATGCACAGGATACTCACTGCCGAGTAGGACAGCATGCGATATCCAACAGAAAACTGGAGCTCCGCATTTAGCTGAGGTTGCAATATGCAGCCCTTCAAAGAATTCTCTAATTGTAATTAAACAGAGTGAAAATGGGAGCAAATAAAGGTTTTAGGCTGGTATTGCAAACAGTACAGGTGGTTTTGTGCCAGTAGTCTTTTGGGGAATGGAACTTTATTTGGCGAAGCCTGGATATCGACTGATGATACAAGTCTGTGTGTACCCATGTGTTGAAGGATTTTTTTTTTTTTTTTACTAATACATCTNAATACCTCTAAATAAAGGTATTCCAGCTTTGCTTTTGTAGTACCAAGGTACCAACTGGAAAGTGAAACTCAGGGTACTACAAGGCTTGTTCTTCTGGTACTCCAGAAACCCACTGTGAGTTAATCAGCGATTTTTCACAGACGACATCTAATCTATAAGTATAAATTACTTTTCACTCCTATTATGCCTTAATTGAAGTGCACCAATGTGAAACTGCAATAGATGGAGCTTCAGTAATTCTAGCCTCAATTAACTTTGTCTGGATTTGAGTCTTTTTTCCTTCCTTTTTCATGGACTAAGGATAATTCTTTGACATCCTGTATTTATTTAAATTATTGCTAGAGAAGTTAGGGGGATATGCATGTCATGAGGTATTGTATAAGACTACTCTGAAGACATAGGCAGGAGTTGTGTGTATGATTTATAAATTAATACATATCTTTTATGTCCTACTGTTTTGTTTAACAGCTGTACCATCAGCAGTAGCCAAATCCCTCAGGATTCTGCTGGGGAGGAATAGTTTAATAGCAATCATTTTTTGGGTAAATGGCAGTTACCACCTCTGTAACAGCTACCCTCATCCCATCCTTGACTTTTCTTCAGCTCCCTGCCTTTAAGACACAAAATGTGTGCTGCAGCAGAGGAAAATCACAGTGAAGAAATAAAGCACCTTGCTGTCTGGAAAAGGAAATTCAGACACAGCAGAAAGGAAAAAAAATTATACTAGGAGAGGCATGATGCTGTGTAGGAAGAGAACAGGCATATGGTGATGCAGTTAATTCTTAGATACTTCACATTTTACCAGAACTGATATATATTTACCAGAAAATTAGATTTGATGCCTCTGTCTGGGCATATATGCTCTTACAAATGTTTCTGGCGTTCAGTTAATAGCAATGAAAACAGCATAAGAATCCCACCAGCACAAGCCTGTGGATTAAAATAGTTGTTTACAACACATTTTTGTTACAGACCTCCCCAAGTTCTCCCTCGTGGCTCAGATGGTCGAAAAGCATGTTTGTGTTTGCTTTTAATTGGTTTTGCTCTTCTGAGTGATCTTTTGCCACTGACAAAAAGGCCACAGACTTTGAGAGGTCAACAGGTATAAAGTGGAAAAGCTGCTGTATTGCTCAGCTTTCTCACTGCTGGCCAAAGTCCTTTTCTCTGAGTAGGAATATTCCCAGCCTCCTGCTCACTGAGGTGCCACTGGACATGGTCTCAGGGCAGCAGGCGTGGGGGTGATGGCACAGGCAGGACAAGGAGTTTGTCACCCCCAGAGCAGATGGAGAGAGAGTGGCAGGTTGTTATCACTGGGGTAAAAATATTGCCACGTGTTTCCCGGGATTTGTTAAGGAATAAATGCAGGGTGTGCCCCAAGTTTATCTCAAGGAGCACATGGACACAGGTAGAAATCCACATGAATAACAGAACTCCAAGAATGATGTTGATGCTGATTAAATTAATATTCTCTTAAGCTTTGCAAAAAGAGAAAGGAAGAGGAAAGGCAGAGAAAGAGAGAAAGCAGGAAGATAGAAAAGTTTTATTTCTCAGGTTTTCTCAAACCTTATTAAAATTCCCAGTACTGTCTCCACTGAGCAGGCCACACAAGTCAGATCTTGATTATTTGAGACTGATGTGTTGTTTAACTCACACATTCAAAAGCAAGGCAGGATTTCTGTGACCTCTACCTGTATTCTACTGTTCATAAAACTTTCCTGAATTGAATCTTATCTCCACAGTCACACATTCCAAGGCCTCCACTTGTGATTTAAGAATGCAAGCAATGACATACTGAATGGAGTTCTTCATAAATTGATCCAATGGTTAATCTTTTCTATTTATTTTCAAATAAGGAGATTTGAGCTCACAGTAAATTAGCACCATAATTTCTGCATTCTGATTGAAAGATTGCACTTCCAAATAGCTGCTAGGCTTCCAACTAGTGATTTGCATACACAGTTTTACATGAAGACTTCTAACTTCCTTTTCATCAGCTCATAGAATATATATTAGCATTGATTAGACCCTCATTGCAAATCTCAAGACTGGGAAGAAGAATCAAAAATTATGGCGCTGTCCCTCTCAATGGAACTCTTAATTTTTATTTTTTTTTCTTTCTAAAGTATGTATTTTCCCTTCTAGTGAAATTAAACCCATCCTTTCTCTCACTTACCACATAGTCAAAATTCTGACAAACTGCACGGTATTATTGGAAAAAAAAAAAAAAAAGCATCAATATGGAGCCAGAGTGACCATTATAAAGTAAAGATGATTTCCAGGCTAAAGTCAGAGAAAATGTTCTCTGGCATGTAATAATCAATTAAAATATATTACCTAAAAGATGTGAGCTGCATGTAACTCTAAATAGCTGCACATATTACACAGCTTATTATACAGGAAAAATTTCTCGGGTATATTGGGTAGAAAGATCTTCAAGTCCTATCTGGGTTATCTTCAAATAATGAACTCAATTTGCCCAAATCTTGAATGAAAATGGAAAGCATAGTTTTATGGGGTCAGTTTTCATCTTTAAAGGCCTTGCACATTAAGAACATTGATATTTGTTAACTCTCCTCTATAAAATCTCTTCTGGGTTTGTAGCTGCTGCCTTGAGCTGCATCATCTAAAGTTAAAAGTTATGAAATATTTCCTGAAAGGCCAGCATATCTTAATGCCTGGTTGCTGAGCTTGCTACCGAAAATGGGGATGCTGAGAGACCACAGTAAAGGGCAGATATTTGGTGCAATGTGCTGTGGGCTGCTTAATTTTGCATATTGCACTACTTGAAGCAAGTAGGGCTGGAACAGCTGTGCACTCAATCCTGGTGAAGAAAAGAATCTCTCCCTCAGGGCACTGCATTCTTCTGCCAAGTAGGACAGTCAAGTGTTGGATCTGGCTGTGGACTTTTCTGTTCTCTCATGTAGCCTTTCCTTCTCTTTTGGGCTTTGACTGAGTATTTGGAAAGAATCAGTCTGCGTTTGATTTTTGTTCTTCCACACATTATCCTGTAAGATTTTGGTTTGTCCATGCTGTCTTTTAGGGATGATTTTATTTATATTTTTGTAAAAGTTCTCAGATGGTGTTTCATAAGAGCACTGCTAGTGGATTACTTAGTAATATAATGTTCATTTCCTGTGAAGACTTTATATGCAACTTATAAATACTTTAAACTAAAGCTTTAGTTGCCCTAGAGCATGACCCAGCCATGCACTAATAACTATGATTTTTACCTTGTGGGAGGCATTTAAGCAGATGTTCTCTGATAGTGATAGAATTTCTTGTTTTTTTCCAAAATGAGAATATTCATACATATCTGCTATTTTCTGTAGCACTCTTTTTTCTTATATTTTTCAAAGAAGAGCACACATTCGAACCAAAGGTACTCCAGCTGCCTCATGCTCACCCATGCCACAATGTCATTCATCAGTTCTTTAGGCTCACTTCTCCTTTCCAATACGTGTCAGCACATATCACTGAAAATCTTGTAGAATTAGTATCTGCAGCTGTATTTCTGAGACTGGACTAGCCTCCTCCTTTTCTTTTTTTTGCTTTTACAGCGTATCCAGGAATCAGTATTAAAGATCTCATCTACTGGACCAGCCCCACTGCTTAGAGAGCTCTCAAAGTGTCTCTGAGATCGTTATCAGACTTGCCTTTGACTCCAGTAAAGATCATCTATAATAAGTTACTATAGAGCTGATCTCTCATGGGGCTGTGTTGTACTTGGGGCTGGCAGGCAGAGAGCTCCTGTGATCCCTGCTCCCCTGCCCCACACCACATCCACGGGATTGTCACAGGGACAAGGCTGAAATAGCAATACCATGCACACAGAAAAACACCCAGAATCTGAGAGCCTCCCCACAACTGTCCCAACATGACAGAAAAGGCAGAGTGGGATATAAGCATTGACAATGTGAAGGAAAGGCAGATACAGGTTTTCAAAGCACTCTCAGACTTTTATCATCTCTTTACTGGAACTTTAAAGGCAGAGTCGCCCTCTTCACACAGCCTTCAAAGAATGATGGATTTATGATCTGTTTCAACATCTACAGGATGCTTAGAATTGTAGAATCACAGAGTGGATTGTGTTAGACCTTGAAGATTATCTAGTCCAACTCCCTGCCATGGGCAGGGACACCTTCCACTATCCCAGGTTGCTCCAAATCCCATCCAATTTGGCCTTGGACAATTCCAGGGATGGGGCAGTCACAGCTTCTATGGGCAACATGTGCCAGGGCCTCACCACCCTCAGAGTCAAGAATTTCTTCAGATATCCACCCCTTTTGTAGGCTCCAGCCACTTCACTAATATTAATCCAAAGGATTTAGTACCCTGGGAGGAGTGTTAAAAATTGTAACAGTAGATCAATGTTGAAATAGCCCATCAGGGTTCGTAGATCATCACACACTTTCTTCCATGCATCCTTAAAAACCGCCAAATTATATATTGACAAGCTTAACCCTGTAAATTGTTTATTTGGTGAAATGATTGGGAATTTCCAAAGGCTGACTGCTGGGGCAGCAGCACTGACCAGGGAAGTCACCATACCTGGAGGGATTTAAAAGATGTGCAGATGTGGCACTTGGGGACATGGTTTAGTGGCTGGTTTGGCAGTGCTGGGTTAATGGTCTTAAAGATCTTCTCCAACCTAAATGATTCCATGATTCTGTGATTCTCTGGTCTGAAACAGCCAGGAAAGAGTGCATCATGATGCAGCATGGCAATACACACATTTCATGGAGTTAAGCTAAAATCTTGCAATTCTGAAATCATTAATCTCATTACTAATATATAGAAAGCTACAGAAACAGGCAAGAACTGCGCTAATGTTGCAATCACTTTTCTGTATATGAAATGAATTTCATACAAAGCACCTGCTTGAGCAGCATTTTCAGAATACTTGTCTGATTCTCAAGCAGAGGTACCCTGCAGATGTCTGTAGAGGAATATTTTTCATGCACTGAATAGTTCATCTTCTCCTACATTTTTCTTATGGGAGTTCCTAGTCCTTTTAGTCACCGTATCCCCTACCCATGCCTAAAAAATGCTGTTAAAATCAGGAAGTGCTGGTCAGCAAAGCGAGGAGCAGTATCCTCTGCTTCATGAATATCACATGTACATTAATGTTCACGGCGCCGCTGCCCACGTAAATCATTCAGATTAGTTAGCTGATGTGAATTCTAGAGAGATGATAAAACAAATGCTCTCTTTGAGTTTAACCATCTCTCTTAAAATTTGCTTATCTTGCTCACATTCCTATCTGAGTAGGTATAGTTTAAAGGGCAGTGAAAATTTTCCGTACACGGCAATTACCATTCAATATTAATAGGAGGTGCTGAACTAAAGTCCTAAGCAATGAATCCAGAGGGAATACAAATTCTCCCCTCAAAAACTACTCTGTATTCTTCCACTATGCATTGGTGCACTTATACTTGTACAATCTAACAGTTGCTTTTAACAAAATTAAAGCTGGCATTTGACTGCACAGGGAATTGTAACTGGAAACCTAGCTAAATTATTATAACACATGCCTAAACAGGTGGGTAATATTAAAGCCTTAAGTGTTACTGCTTTCAGAGGCACAACTCTTGCAAAATGCCCTTTAAGCACATCAGACCAGTTTTTATATGCTCTTGTGCTTCATTTTTAGAGTAGCATTTTTTGTTTTCTCATAGGCAGATTTTGTGTGTGTGTGTCCAGCAAGACATTCTGCCCTTTACTTCCATCCAGCCACGAGGTCACTGGGTCATCAAACATTCATATGGACAGAACTCGTTAGAGGGATGGTTTGGGTCTCTTGTGATATGAAATGGCATTTTCATACCCACCAGCCTGCACCTGGCCTCTCACTGCATCACTGGGTTGTAGCAGTCTCTCACATTAGGAAAAATTCTGTCTTAGCCTCCCTCTCTGCATTAATTTGAATCTTCACATTAGGCCAGAGGTTAAAATAATTCCAGCTACCTAAGGTTTTCAACTAAATATTTTAAGTTTCCCAAGTCCATTATTTTATTTACTCTTCAAAAAATGCTGGAATCATATAAGAAAAAGATTTATCTGAATGGCAAGCAGAAATCATTACCCAGGCAGATATGCCTATAAAGCATTAAAATTTATCTTAATACAAAATAGAGGGCCTGGTTGTGGCACTCTCTGCATATTTGTCTGACAGACATGTAACAGAGAAATGGTCCAAATGAGCTTAATAAATCTCTTTCTTAAACTCACAAAAGACCACATCCTCACTTCCATAATTCTATTAGAGTCTGCTCCTCTGGAGGAGATAAAAGAAGAGATAACCTCTCCATTCAGAATATAAAATAGCAATTGTTCAGCTGATGATTGGAATATTTCCAGCAGAAGAACTTAATTATGGAACAAAATTAGCTCAATCTGACCTTTTTAGAGAATAATGCAAAACTAAGTTTTTTGCAAATGTCTTCCTGGAATAACTGAAATAAGGAATAATTTGCTTCCCTCTTTTTGCAGGAGCAAAAGGTGGCAGAATATGATAGCAGTGCTCTTGGTGAGATGGCAATCCAAGCATAATAATAAGACAGTATGTGCAGAAAGAGATAATATATTTTAATAGACTAGCTGATACTAGACTAGTTTGAAAACAGAGAAGCTTTCAGGCACACAAGACCTTTTCAGCAAGAGCAGGTTTCCCTCAGTGGCTCAAAACTGCCAGCTTAATAACTGGATGGTGTAATGGGTGTGTCATAGGAATGCACCAAAATGCACGGTGGCTGTATCCATCACACACCGAAAGCTCCTCTTGGGATAAAAACAAAACCCCTTGTTCCAATCTCCATGTTATCTCTGTGATGAGTACCTGCACCCACAGACCAACAGGTTGGGGATGATGCTGGTGTTAAAGCACTTCCCTCCAGGTGTTTAGTTCCATGCATTTATTTGTATTCAGGCACTCCTCACTAGGAAAAAAAAACCCAACAAAACCCCCAAAAAAGTGCCACAAACTGGAAAGAAAAACCTCATCTGTTTTATCAGTCCCATCTCTGATTTCATGACATTCTGGATGCTCCTAAGCCATGCTGATACCACTGTGTATGAGGAAAAAAGGCATGAACAGGTGGTGATATTAACAGGCTTCTTATGGCTCTGAAAAATGAGATAGAAATGTTTCATGTCATGAAAGTCAACATCAATCATCATCCATCTTGTGCAGATATGGAAATCAGCCAGCGTGCTTCTTGCTGAGGAGGCGTGAGATATTTCTTTTGCATCAGAGCTGTTGCTCTGGACACAAGTCATAATTTGTTTAATGTAGATGAATGAGGAGAATATTACTAACACTGCCTTTTTTTTTTCTNTTTTTTTTTTTTAATAAACTGAAAGCTCCCCCTCCTGGCACATTCCCTGAACTGAATGCAAGGATCCTGACATCTATTTTAGCAATAGGAGATTCATGAGGATTCTTTAAAAGTAGTGTATTTTACTTCTCCCAAGGATTTCCCATTTTCCCATCCAGCTATAGGACTTGATATGAACTGATTTGACACCAGGGATTTGCCCTAAGGCTTTGTCTATAATTTTAATCTGTTGGTTTTCCAGGCAAAAACTTGTGATTTCTAATTTGCTCCATATTATAGAGTAAAGAAAACAACTTTTTCAGAAAGTTTGACTGTCCACATTTGTGTTCCTTCAGAGTGATTGGTGTAGCTCAGCTACAACCCCACCATCTAATTTTCTAATAAATGCCTTGGAATGATTTTGAGAAATCTGCTGGATCTCTTTGAAGCAATGCTGCAGCTCTGCTAAGAGCAGATCCTGACCAGGCTCAGGGATTCTGAAAGCCAGGGAAAGCTAAAAAAGCAGAGAGGGACATGTTTATGTCACAGTTTTGGTAACTGCTGTAACTGCTCTCATCTCACTGCTGCCTGTGCTGCAGGGACTGCCAGTCCCTCTAATCCCTTGAATCAGTTCACTCATGTGCTTAATGTGATGAACTGATTTGTCACTGAATTTCCACTGCCATACATTTATGCAAAGAAAGGGGAAGGCCTTCCCAGCATGTACAGCTACGGGATCCTGTAGTTCCCATAAATTCCTACATTTTAATTTTGTTACAGCCCCTGGTACCATCCCTCAACTGCAGGCAGGCTGACAAAGGCAGTGACACTGGTTAGGGAGCTGTCATTAGATTTGCCATCGTATCCAAAGACATCATCTCTCCGTGTCCTTAAAAATTATTTATGGGGAACAACATTTTACTGGAGCATGAAGAGAAGAAATGAATGTTCCTGTGCAGGCAGGACTGTGCTGGGGCCATGCTTTCACAGAGCCGTGCACACCAACCCTCTGGTCACACAGAACAAAGTGAAGCGGAGTAAAATAACATCATCATCATCTTAAATCAATGCTGAGCTGTGCTAGTAAAATGAGAAGGAATGAATTAATTATGTCTTCCTTTCTAGGCTTCTCCTGAATACCAAAGGGGGATTTTCTTTTGTGGTGGTGATGCTACTTTGCTTTTTTATGCAGTTAGGTAATAAATACGGCAGGTTGCAGCTGTAGAAGAGTGGTTATTTTAAAGTCCAGCATAGAGTAACAATTTACTACAGATCCAATGAATGAAGTGTGTCTATTAGACTTGGTACATTAGGCCTGGGAGAGGGAGAACTGCTGGTGTGGCACCTTATGCCACTTTTCCTCCTCCCTCTCTGTGGTTACAAAAATCACGATTGACCCACGCAAAGGAAGCTGCTCGCCCTAAGCAGAGCAGAGCTCAGCTGCTGAGGCAGTGAGGCCAGTGAGCTTTCAGTGCCATTTACAGCCAGGAAGAGCTGTTAGAACAAATGTCTCTATACAGAAGACAGAACATCAAATGCAAGTTTGCCATTTGAAGCCAAATCAGAGTAATAATAAAGTAACAAATGACACGTTCATTATATCCATGGATATAGGTACACCCATGCACCTATCTGTATTCTTTTTAAATCCTTGATATATAGATGTATATGCAGATGTGTCTTCTTAGAAATGTCTTAAAAGCTGCTTTTATTGTCATAATGAAAGAGTAGGACTCCTTTGAGAGCCATTTGTCTGCAAAACTACAGTAAACTTCCTTTGAGTAGGCTGTCGGCACTCAAGAGAGTTGAATCAGTAGAACTTTGACGAGACTAGAAGACCCAGTGATATCTAATTAATGTGGAAATAATTGTTGTAATCGTTGCATTTCTCTACAAAGCTTGTACTGAAAAGCAGTTACACGATTTAGTGAGCATCAAATCAGTTTGATATGCAAATGGAGGTATGGACTACTTCATAATGCTGGCAGTATTTAAACATTTGTTTATGAAGCTGAGAAAATTGGAAATGTCAACAAATGGGGTCCAAAAGCGATGTCTTTTATCGACAGAGACTTTCTTCAGGGTTTTTGCTGTGCATCTTTTAGAGTCAGTAGGCTCTAATGACAAGAGTAACAGCAATGTTAAATGTGAAAAGACTGCAGGGAGTAAAGTGTGGAACAGTCATTCCTGCACCTGACACATTCCAACGCTTTTCCTCCAGGAGTAAAAGGGAGCAATTGTAGTGCTCTCCAGATTACCCCTGAGCTCTTACCTTTTTGCTGTTAAGGGGTCATGGAAACAACCTAAATTGTCTTTATCCATTTAATGTAGATTCAATTAACTCTGGTTAATGACTGTGGGATGGAGCTCAGGGAGTTGAGAGCTGCTCCCATTGTTCAGCCTGGCTTATCCTGTGACATAAGCTGCGTTTTTGGGTGGACAAAAAAGTAAAAGACAGTGAGCTGCCAGGACAGGATCAAACAGAGTCTACAGGGAAGGGTAATCATTCCATCTAAGGCACAGGCAAAGCTCATGGCTGCATCCAAGTGCTGAAAAGCAGCACAGAGTTGATCTAATCCTGTACAAAACAACTGCATCTTATCTGTTTCCTAAGATTTCAAACTCAGTACAATCAACACCAAGTCTCTGGGAGTAATAAAGCTGTGACCTGTTAAGACTTAGATGAGTACATTGCCTGGGATGTATCTTCATCTTTGCTACATATATTTATCATGGCCAAAAGAGTGAATACCAAATATTTTTTATTTCAGGAGGAGCACAAAATTGCAAATTGTTCCCAGGGACTATGGAAAACTATGTAGCTGCACGATATTTAACGGCACAAACTTGTGAAATCTTACTTGGAAGACTTTAACAGGACTGCTCAGAAGAGCCCTTGCTAACCCCTTTCTCTTTTCATTTACTTCAACAGGATTTCTGAGCACTGGGGACCAAGCAGCAAAAGGAAACTATGGCCTCCTTGATCTAATCCAAGCTTTGCGATGGACTAGTGAAAATATTGGGTTCTTTGGTGGTGACCCACTAAGAATAACAGTTTTTGGATCTGGGGCAGGCGGTTCATGCGTCAATCTGTTGACTTTATCCCATTATTCTGAAGGTAACCGTTGGAGCAATTCAACCAAAGGTATTATGCAGGTTGCAAATTTTGACAATTTTGGTGTCTGCATGCCACCACCATTAGTACTATGTGATGTTCTGTATATTCTCTTTGTTTCTATGAACTGTTGAGTTCAGCTCAATATTAAGAAACTTTTTAAAGGCTGTACAAGCCTCCTTCTCCCTCAGCTCTTCTGTGCATGTTTAAATTTTGGGTCACTTTCTTCTTTTTCCTATGGAGCTTTGTAGAAACGCTTTATAGCAGACTTCTGATCAGTATTTTCTTGGTGCATCATTTTTGTCTCTTTTCTTTCCTACCTAAGGGTGTCTTTTTTGGAAAATCAGTCAGTCATGCTCACAGTAGATGAGGTCATCTATATTCAGACAGTTGTGAAAGGCATGTTTAGTTTCTCCTGAGGAGCAGAATTTAAAGAAAACTAAAATGACACTTTCTCTTTTCAGGCTAACAGCTGAATTGCTTAAAACTATTATTTTGTGTGAAGGAAACAAGTAACTAGTTCAGAAATCTTTTGTCTGAAACTGCATGGACTTCACTTGCTGTCATCTAATAAAAGAATGGTTGAATGTTTTGCATGCATGATCCAAAATTGTCAAAGCATCCAAGTTGCAAATGGATTTCCTTCTATCTGTTTTTCCTATTCCATAACTAACACCTTTTCTCTCTAGTTGAGGCAGCTGGCAGGGAATTAAAATCATCCTCTTTGAGGCACCCAACTTATTCTTTCTATGATTTTTGCACCACAGTTTCACACAGTGTCTCTCATTTGCATGGCTATTGCTTATTGATCATGTTACCTTTGTCTTACTGTTTTCACATATTTTTATCTGCATTAGTTTTACCAGGGACACTACACTGTGCCCTGTGCATATAATCCTCCACTAATTTCTATTGCTGTATCTCCATGGGGGACTAATTGGCTGGTCATAAAAACATAATTCTGCTGACATTAAAAGAGCTGCATTTTCCCAAAGTCATGTTACAAAGACCACTGAGGTCAACAGAAGTGAGAGATTCTTTAGACCATTATGCCATTATGCTTTTTCAAACGAGAGAAAAATGTAACTTCCACAAGAAGAGTCAAGTGGAAAATAAGACTGTGGTCTAAATTTTAGTCTATTTTCACGATTTGATTTTTAATGTAATCTTTTTTTCTTCCATAACTACCTGAATTTAAATAGATGTTTAAAAGAAGATGCTTGTGAGAACAAGATGTAAGCATTACCTCACTGCACTGTGACCTGAGGGTCTCAATGCACCATCTTCTTTCATCTAAAAAAACAACTTTATCATCAAGGATTAACTTTAGGTTGAAAGAAGACACCTGGTTTATCTTCCCCTAACTCTTCACTTGGTCTTAAAATCAATCTTCTTGGTGTAACATGACATCAATGCAAAATGCCACATTAACAATATTTGGTCAGGCATGTGTTGCCTCTCACCAGCAAATGACACCCTGTCACATCCCAACACATGGCCACAATTCTGCCAGGAGCAGGATTTGTGTGGGGAAAACTGAGGCACTAAGGTGCCAACACAGCAGATCAAGGCATTTTGGAGGGGTCTGAAGAATGTTCAGTAAAAGTAAATTTTTGAGGATTTCTTTTAGATGCAAACCCATGCTTTGATGAAATTTGGATTAAACAGATCAAGTCACCACACTCCCATGTATGTTATGTTTCATTTGGAGGTGGTTAGATCTACCATTAAATAAAAAAAAAGAAAGAAAAAAGAAAATATCTATCAGTCAGGTTCAAATAAGAACAGTTACTTCTTAATATTTCCAAACCCCCTTTTGTTTTGTGTTGTTTCACGTTCACAGATGAGAGGTGGAGAAAGACTTTTATAAGAGCACGTAGTGATAGGACAAGGGGGAAGGGATTCAAACTGACAGAGGGCAGGGTTACATCAGAAATTATGAAGAAATTCCTCCCTGTGAGGGTGGGGAGGCCCTGGCACAAGGTGCCCAGAGAAGCTGTGGCTGCTCCATCCCTGGAAGTGTCCAAGGCCAGGTTGGATGGGGCTTGGAGCAGCCAGGGACAGTGGAAGGTGTCCCTGCCCATGGCAGGGGGTGGAATGGGATGAGCTTTAAGGTCCCTTCCAACCCAAACCATGCTGGGATTCTGTGATTCTATGATTATCACTCAGGCTCTTTCATAAGCTATAAACTCAGAAGCTCTCTTTGCTTCTGTCATTTCCCTCTGCAAGATTCCCTTGGCAGTGGAGAGGAAGAATTCAGCCTATTTCAAGATGGAGCTGTTCACAGCCACCCACCTGCAAGTGGGCAGAGCAGCACCCATCTTCACAAAGTGCTCTCAAAATATGGATGAATATATGCAAATTATTATTATTTACTGTGGAGAGACATTGAATAAGGGTCACAAAGCACTGTGGCCCATTGAACATTTAAATCCTCTTTCCATCCCTCTGAATCCTGTAAGCAATAATAACCATACACATTATCAGATAAAAATGTAATTCTCCATCCTGTGAGGTACAGATTTCTGCCGCCAATTCTGTGACAGAATGAAGATAATTTTTCATACCGTTCATTTTTCACCAAATGGTTTGAGTGGAGGAATAGCTCTGTCAGCATTCTTCTGCACAAGCAGGGATGTTTAGTTTCACTTCCTCAGATGGTTTTATGGCCAAAGGACTTGACCACTTTTACTTTATCCAGCCATCTGATGTTTATGTAGCACTTAGCAAGCCACAGTGTTTGTATCAGCATTTTCTTACACATAGCTTACACTTTCTGTCCTTGTTCAGACATTTTTAATAAAGCAATAAAGTTAGATTTACACAATATGCAAAACCCCACACACATTATGAATTATCATGAAATACATCTTTGTGAAAATTCAGCTTTGTCATTTAGTTACATTTATTACAATGCCTGGATCCTCTGTGGTAATTCTACTGACTTTGAGCTGATTTATACTAGCTCAATATCTGACCTTATAAACATGCAAATATATTTTTAGCTGTTTATAGCTCAAGTTCATTCTTATTTTTACTCATATCATGCAAGAAAATAATATCTGCTGTTTATAGCTCAAGTTCATTCTTATTTTTACTCATATCATGCAAGAAAATAATATCTTGGATATGACTTCTCATAAGTTTAAGAAGAGGCTTGAGTTTACACGTTTCAGTCTCTACACCTATCTAATTTGAAGGCTTTTCGATTAGGAACCTAATACAATCTAGAATGATTTAAAAATTCCCTAGAAGCTTGTAAAACATTTCCTGCCAGCAACAGATTCCAACTTATTTTTGAGTGTGCAGGGTCTGGTGCTGCAATAGAGGCTGTAAAAGCATTTCCCTGATTTGATTTAGAGGCTAGGGAGGGTTTTTGTCAATAGAAATATGTTGCTTATCAAAGCAAAAGCCATCTTGTGCATTATTGGAATAAATTTCTGGGGTAAGCTGAGCACCTTGACTCCAGTTCCTCTGGTGGGAGTATCCAGCTATTCACCAAACCTTAGCCCAAAGGCTCCTGCTGGAATTAAGAGAGGCCAGGTGTCACTTTCCCTCCCTAAGCAACTCCACCAGAGACAGTGGAATGACACCAGGAATGACATCAGCAAAGTTAAACAAAATTTTGACCCATTTATCTTAAATCAGTATAACTTTTGAACACTTTTGTATTACTCAGAGTGACCTATGGGAGGTAGGGTCCAGTATAAAATATTTTCCAGTGGTTTGTTCAAAAGGTATGATACTGAAATGAACTTCTATGAGAATGAAAAAAAAAACCCTCCTCACAAAACAGCAGAAAGGTCACCGTTACCTAAATGTAGTCTAAATACCTATTAAATACAATCCAAATTATCTAAATACAGTTCCTGAGCAATATTTTACACAAGGTTCAGACTCATAATCTCTTTCAGAACTCAAAGTACCCTCTTCAAAGGGAGCAGAAAAGTGCAAAGGCAGCACAAGGAAGGAGTTCTGACTGCATTAAAGCCAATAGCAAAATAATTGCATTAATTCACTGACTACAAGTGGGTGAGGCTATCATCCACGACATGTTTTAAAAATCCATACAGAAGGGACAGGAAAACATAAATTTTAACATATTTTGTTATTTCTTTGGGTAGAATTCCTGGTCCAGAGTGCTAATTAAATCAGCATAAATTTAAGTTAATTGCACTGAAGTCTTTGGGATTTACTGCAAGTCTATATGGAGTGCCAGATCATTCTCTCTCCCTTAACTGGATACCTGAACATATGTTTAAATCTCTGAATTACAAAGCTAAAGAGTGTAAAATACATCATTTCCCTTTTTATGTAAGTGTGATCAATATAAACGTGCCTTAAAAAAGCTCCTTACAAGAAAGCATTTTGACTTAGGCACTCATAAATTTAATAGCTGCCAGGTACCTTCTCATCTATTACTCCAGAATATAAACTTTTGCACTGATACACAATTTAAAAGCACTGCACCTTTCAAGCCAAGTTCAATCCCAAAAAATATATTAAAAAGTGTAATAGATTTATTTAACACGTAGTTGTATGCATGCATGCTGGCATGAACAATACCTAAAACTTCAACCCATTTCAGAGAGTTGATGGCTTTTCCTCCGACCTATAAGGTGCTTTAATTTTAAGATTTTTTTTTTTTTTATTAACCTAATAGTGTTGTCCTACATAAGGTAATGCCACTCCTTTTTCTTCCTGAGTTTCTTTGGAAAATCTGTTCCTCAGCTGGGCTATATTGAGGGAGAATCATTTGCTTCAGCACATACTGCATTTATTTTATGTACATTACCTGTAGGTACAACAGCAGTCAGATCTCCCCACCCAGTGTATTCAAGTACTATTAAGATTCAGGTATCTCTTCTGTTAAAGTTTTCTATTGTTTCAAAGAATTCCTTTGAATCTTTCAAAGTCTGTGTCTGTTTCAAGGTCGCTTCAGTAGTTTTCAAATATTTCTCCCCACAGGACTTTTTCAAAGAGCAATAGCTCAAAGCGGAACAGCTCTCTCCAGCTGGGCAGTCAGCTTCCAGCCTGCAAAATATGCCAGGATGTTGGCTACAAAAGTTGGTTGCAACATGTCAGACACCGTGGAACTGGTGGAATGTCTGCAGAGGAAGCCTTACAGAGAACTTGTCGACCAGGACATTCAGCCAGCGAGATACCACATAGCCTTTGGACCCGTGATCGACGGCGACGTGATTCCAGACGACCCTCAGATCTTGATGGAGCAGGGAGAATTCCTCAACTACGACATCATGCTGGGAGTCAACCAAGGGGAAGGGCTGAAGTTTGTTGAAAACATTGTGGACAGCGAGGACGGCATATCAGCCAGCGATTTTGACTTTGCAGTTTCTAATTTCGTCGATAACTTGTACGGATACCCCGAAGGCAAAGATATATTGAGGGAAACCATTAAATTTATGTACACAGACTGGGCAGACAGGCACAACCCCGAGACCAGAAGGAAAACGCTGCTGGCTTTGTTTACTGATCACCAGTGGGTTGCACCAGCAGTGGCCACAGCAGATCTCCACTCAAATTTTGGATCGCCTACGTATTTCTATGCCTTCTACCATCATTGCCAGACAGATCAGGTACCTGCATGGGCAGATGCAGCCCATGGAGACGAGGTTCCTTACGTACTAGGAATCCCCATGATTGGTCCTACTGAGTTGTTTCCTTGTAATTTCTCCAAAAATGATGTCATGCTAAGTGCAGTGGTGATGACGTACTGGACAAACTTTGCAAAAACTGGGTGAGTATCAGACAATGAATGGTCTTGTATGCAAACTTTGGAAGGAATGTTGTGCTTTCTGTTGGTTATCTCCCTTGGGAATTCCTCTGTACTTGTAGGATGAATAACAGATTAAGAATTGAGTTGGATTGGTTTACTGTAATGTCCCTTGGCTCACGTGTTTTAGGAAAAAGATGGAAAAATATCTTTGCAGACTTTCTGCGAGGGAATTTTAAAATATACACAAAAGTAATTAAAGAACTGGAAAAGTGTAAAACTAAGCAGTTAATGTATGTAGAGTTAAAACCAGCTACATTAGTACCTGTCTACCCCACCACTGATACTTTCATCCCATGAGACACAAAATTACATAAATATTGCATCAAATATTATGCAGTTTATTTCTGTACCAGATTTTACCTTAAATTCTCACTTCTGACCATAAAATATGTGACTTTAAACTTGAAAAGTGCTGCCATTTTCATTAAATCTTTTTCTTTTCACTGGAGTTCAAAAACCCTTGTTACATTTGACCACTTATTTTTGATTATGCATCGCACTGAGCTGTGCTCTGCCATGATCCTTCCCCTCTGGAAGGTCACAGATGATTCACAGGAACAGAAAGGCAGAGTTGTATGAACTTTATGCTGCTAAAAAGGACAAGAAAATCTTAATGTTCTCTCACAGTAGTCTCTCATAGACATTTGTCCACATCACCACACCCCAGGCAATTTCACTGTGAGACACCAACATTTTGGAGAACCAAGGAAGTCGCTGAAGTCAGTGTAAAAGAAGGGTTTTTTTGCATAATGCTGTTTCTAATCAAGATTATTAAGGCCTCTAATTTCAGGGACTAGCACTCTGCTCCGTCCAAAGGCAGTCTTAAACGTTTAGTATAAAATCCTAATCATGTTAATTTCATAATTCCATTTGAAATGCTTTGTAACATTGGAGATATCTTTTTCTTTTAGTGACCCAAATCAACCAGTGCCGCAAGACACAAAATTCATCCACACGAAACCAAACCGCTTTGAGGAAGTAGCATGGACCAGATATTCTCAGAAAGACCAACTGTATCTTCACATTGGATTAAAACCACGAGTTAAAGAACACTACAGGGCCAATAAAGTGAACCTTTGGTTGGAACTGGTACCTCATCTGCACAATCTTAACGACATTTCACAGTATACCTCTACCACAACTAAAGTGCCATCGACTGATAATACTTTCAGACCCACAAGGAAAAATTCTGTTTCAGTTACTTCAGCCTTTCCTACAGCCAAACAAGACGATCCCAAACAACAACCAAGCCCGTTTTCAGTGGATCAAAGGGACTACTCGACAGAATTAAGCGTTACCATCGCAGTTGGCGCCTCTTTGCTGTTCCTGAACATTTTGGCCTTTGCAGCGTTGTACTACAAAAAGGACAAGCGGAGACACGACGTTCACAGGAGGTGTAGCCCACAACGTACCACTACCAATGATCTCACCCATGCACAAGAAGAGGAGATAATGTCCCTCCAAATGAAGCACACTGACTTGGATCATGAATGTGAGTCCATCCATCCACATGAGGTGGTTCTCCGGACCGCCTGCCCCCCAGACTACACGCTAGCTATGAGAAGGTCTCCTGATGACATTCCCTTAATGACACCCAACACCATCACAATGATCCCCAACACTATACCAGGGATTCAGCCCCTACACACATTCAACACATTTACTGGAGGACAGAACAATACTCTGCCCCATCCTCATCCCCACCCCCATTCACACTCAACAACCAGGGTATAGCCAGACAAGACGAAACAAACTTTATTTTTTGATGGATTACAGTAGGTGATATTACTGAAGATTACTTGGCTTTCAACCTACAAGACTCTTACTATTTAAATATGGAGGAATATTATGTGAATATACATATCAAGAACATTTGGGGTTTTGAAAAAAATGAATTGTACATATATCAAATGAACTTAAGAAACAGACAAAACAAAAGAGGAAAAAAAGAAACAGAAAAACAAAAAACCCAACTGTTTGCAATTGCTTGAAGCAGTTGTCCTGAATGATACTTTTTCATTCACATTCAAGTATTAATTTTTTGAAGATTTAAGTTACATAATGGAATTAGGCATGTGCAACACAAACAGGAAAGAACTATGACTGAAAATTTTAAAAACCTATAAATATGCACAAGGGACACACTAATGGAATGTCAGATAATTTTCACCAATTTTTATTTGGACCTGTTTTCTTGTGTAGACCATATTTACATATTTGAATAAGTACACAAAGCACCAATGCTGTTAAGGCCTTAGAAAGGGGCTCATGCTGAAATCTGCCAGTCAGAGAAGTTTTACAGCCTGGCAGGTACAACATTATCACATAAGTGCTGTCAGTATAAAAGTTGTGGGAATAAAGGAAACTGGATCTTTTTAGCACGATGTGCATGATAATTTATATGCTTGGTGGCTGTGCTGCTGATTAAGCCGTAATTAAAATTCTTCTCATCCCATTGGAGTTTTTAATAGAAGCTTTCTCCATCAATTGGCACAACCTAAAGAAGTTTTCTAAAGGGGCAAAAAGTAATTACAGTAAAATATTTCATGGTAGCTTCCGAAAGAGAAGGGACTGCATCAGTTCTTAAAGGTATTTATGGCATTCTAGGTATACAGTGGTGGACCCTCAGTTATATGAATCCCAGACAAAAAAAATGTATACTATTTATGTTCTTTTTCCTTTCCACCAAAATAATTTCTAAATTTCAAATAACCATAACTTTAACGGAATCTCCTTTGATGAAGGATTTATAATTTGCTGTGATTTAGTTACAGAGTATTTTGTTCAAATTGATAAAGTGTGTCCAAAAATTTAATTGCAACGACATTTTGCCATTTAAAAATGCCCCAATATTACCGCTCTGATTACACCTTTCAGTTTATTGTTTCAACTCATGTTGCATGTTACAAAGTTTACTTATAATATCTTAATATAATGTTAATTCCCTTTTTGCTATACATTAGCTTTGTCATTCCAATCAATTCTCTAGACCAGATGGCAAAAGTGCAGAAAAAGAGGGTACATGAGAACGGGGAGAGAGTCAGCAACTGGAAATTTTAAAATCAGGATATTACATATGTTTGTGTGATTTGAATGTGAATGTTCTAAAATCACAAGAAATTTTTCATTCCCCTGTTGCTTTCCAGTAATTCTATACCATGGTCCTTTCAAAACGTTTGTATATGTAATCAGATGTACATTTCTATAAAAGAAATAATTGAGATGGACTTAAGAGCACATCCCTGATAAATACTTTCTCTCTTACCTGTACTATATTTCTATTAGACTAAAGTTATGTGATTTTTTTTTACATTTTTTCAAATTACTAGCAATTTTGATAGTTTGTAAGATAATGCGAAGAACTTTCTCTGACAAACTAACTGCAGTAACAGAAACATTTCTTTTCAGTTACTCTTTTTCAAGAATGAAAGCTTATTACACACAAAAATTGTATACTACTTGATGGAAAATTACTTTGTATTTCTTGGCCATATTACTGGTCACTGAGTGAAATAAAGATAATCTGGATAACGAATATTATTCCAATGTTAAGAGACCTGATCTTTGCTCATTAAAGAGCTAAAATGTTTATTGCTGTTTTGTCATTTTTTAATGAAGTAATGGTAACTGTCTCAAATAAAGAGTAATATCTTAAGACCAGTCTGGATTTTGAAGACATGAGAGTGCCTTCTACAATTAATAAAACTGCATATTTATGGGCCAGCCCCACCACAGCCATTTTTTACAGAAATACTGACATTGTGACTGTCACCACATGTAAATCTCCTCCAGATTTCACAAATCAGTTAAAAATATCAACACCAAATTTAAAAAAAAGGCAAGGAACAGGCCAAATTGAAATAAATCTGCAGTATTCCATGATAGAAAAAAAAATCACCTGGGTTTTATTCGGTGATTGAAATTTTATTATAAAAGGTTGCTGAGAAGTTTAAGCATGTTTGTTAACATTGAGCACAGACATTAAAAATTAA
>VZDJ01000301.1:6343845-6377802 GCA_008694505.1 Cyanoderma ruficeps | reverse complement strand
AAAAAAAAAAAAAAAAAAAAAAAAAAAAGGGAAAACCAGGTACTTAGTACTTGTTACAGTCCCCAGTTTTAAATTAAGGTCTTTTTGTAGAAGCAAAAAAAAATAGTCTTCAAAATCCAGGGCGGTCTGTGTGCAATTTCTGCCTGATGTGGTTGTGCTTTTAGACTGTGACCTGCCAATGTAAACCAATAAAAAGAATTGTCTGCCATCTGATAATTATTGTTTAACAAGAAGATTGTATTTTGCTATGTTGATGAAACAAAACAAAAAAAAATATACAAAAATATTGATGGCCATAAAACAAGATATTAATGAAATATGATTTTATGTGCTTTTCTTAACTTTATCAAAACCAAAATAACTTTCTACTATAGTTTATTTGTGGCCATATATCTATATATCTCTCTATATATACAGTATCTGGTAATTGTTTACTTTTATTAGTTACAAAATAAATGATTTAGGTAAACCAAGCATGACAACACACTTTATTTCTGTCAGGCAATAGTATTTGAAATGTGAAAGATGAAGGCAACAACACAATTTTGGTTACTCCCGTTTGGAAAAAAAAAAAAAAAGTCCATTCCTCTGATGCAGATACTGTGAATGATATTTTAGTGGCTACTTTATACTGACATTACAGCAGCTGGCTTTCCAAAAGTAAGATGGTGTCCCACATTTTAGCATGACATCAAGAAAGAGAAAGAGATGTTTTAAAGATGAAATGAAAATATAAGAAATGGTTTTGGAATACTTTCATGTGCTTCATGGAATATAAGTTTGTTCTTTTAAAAATATTTTATCTATTTGATTTGTTTTTCATGGTAGCCTACACAAAAACAAAACTGAGTGTGATATTTAATTTCTTGTATCATCCTTGGACCAGATTTCCAATAAAATTAGGATATCAGTCAGTCTTTGGAAGTTCAGTAAAAATATAAAGAGCCTGCATTTATTGATTTCACACTTCTGTAAATATGTTTGCAGACCTTTTTAAGAAAATGTATTCTACCATTTGGAGGAAAAAAAAAATAACAATGGAATCATTGTCTCGTTTATCTATTAAAATTACAGGCAATATAATGTGCTGTGCTGACATTTCTAGGAGAAATAAAACCGATCAAAACCGCATTTTGGTCAATGGTATCTCAGTTGGTTGTGGCCCGTATTCTCCACCCATGGAAGACTTGCAAGGCAATGGATGAACTCCCTGGATAAAATCCTCCACAGGAAAACGTGGTCGTTATTTCTGTTGTCTGCACTAAACATGGATTCCTGTGTCACAGGTCTTTAATTATCGGATGTTTTTGTTACTCGAGCACCCTGAAAACCTGATGAATAGAGGTCTAAGAAATAAACGTGTTACAGTTTTAAAGACACCACTGCACAGAAGATGCTGGGATTTCTGTTGCCAACTTCACTAGGAGATGAAACAGCTGACTTCATAGGAAGCTGTCAAACATCATGGTATTCCTTTGATGTTTGGAAGTTGTTGCTTTTTCCCTGTGATGTTACTTTAAAATATTGGCCTTTCCCCCCACCCTTTTTTCTAATATTGAACAGTTACAGATGGTCGCTTTTCAATGTAAGCGAACGTTAGGTAATTTAATTATTATTGTGAAAATGTGCTTCCAAATAAATTAGATTAATGGGAAATTCCCTTCAGAGGTTTTGTTATTTTTCATTCAAAGCTCTTGTCAAAATATCTGTTGCAGCAGTTCTGCTTTTTTTTTTTTCAGTCTACAAGCTAAGGGACTTTCTCCAAACAACATTAAAAATCTCTTTTTCTATTTGAAATAATAACACTATAAGATTAAGATGCCCTCCTGAGGCCTCCAAGTAAATATGAACAATTTGAAACGTGGCAAATGGGCTTTTACTCTAAACATTCTAATTTGATTCCATCCTGGCACATCAATACCTTTGTATGCAGACCAGAAATCAGCAGCATTTGATAAGGTGTACAAGAGAACTTTGCAGCAGAATGTTCATCGCCAGCCATGCACAAAGTCCCTTTTCTCTTAGGTTCTGTTCATGCCATTGTATAATTAATTTCTTATATACAGGTTGAGTAAAATCTTAACGTTGTGAAATGGGAAATGGTTAGAACAAGGTAATGAACTTTATCTGGCGGAAAATGTTTAGGAAAAAACCTGTTGAGAGTCACCTAGGAGGTGTAGATTTTTATATGCAACCTGGCTTTGTTCCTTTCTGTTGATATTATAATTCTCAGTAATTTGTACACCTGGGAAACCATCATTTCTGTAATGAGCTTTAGTTTTGAAAAAGAATTTAAGTCTTGTATGTAAATTGTGGATTAAAACCTGAGTTTCGTGTCCCTTTGCTACTGGGATGAATGAAAAACCTCACAGAAGCGCAACAAATTTGTACAAGCAAATTTTATACAGCCTCTTGAAATTCATTTTGTTTTTCCATTTGAAGATAAAAGTACCATCACAGCAGTAGAAGCCGTGTCTTTGTCTCAGAAAATGCCTTCTTGTGTCTATACGCACCTGTCTCCACATGGCCACCCACACGCAGCCAATAAAGGACATTTCAAACCACGTGACTAACCAGGAAATTTTACCTTTTTGGCACCATTCAAAGGTGTGGAGGCAACGCCTGCCCCTCATTCTGCAATCTCCACTGTCATTGAGCAGCTGATAAGATGATGAGAATGTTTTCAGCTCCAGCTGAATTCGTGTTTATCGTGGGACCACTGGAATCAATGGAGCCCTGACAATTTACACCAGCTATCGATCTGCTTCTGGACCTTTAATGTTCATCATGGCTCATCTCACTGTCCAATTTTGCAAATCTCCTCATGCACATGAACACCCACTCACAGAAATTATTACAAGTATAACTATCCTGATTTATGAGCACTACCAGGCTTTAAAACATGCTTTACAATATGCTTATGGATATTTGCATGTAAGGCCGAAATTGTGGCGGAAAAAGTCTTCTATATTAAAAAAAAAACCAAACCTGAAATTACATGGATGCAAAGAAAAGATTAGTACCAGAGTTTGCAGCCTTAGCATGCTGTAGAAATTTTTATGTTAAAATCTATAGAGAAAGGAACATCTAGTTCTTCCTGATCCTCAAATCTATATGTTGACCTATATGTCAAAGACAAAATGACACTTTACAGCAGTTGGAAGTCTGCTCTGTTCTGCTCCACTCTGGAAGGGAAGAGACAGACAGCTGGGCCACATGTTGCTATAAATTCAGGACAGAAATAGCTGGATTTTCTCTGTCACCTGAATTTTCCCCTCTTGATGTCAGCAAGGCCGGGCAACAGCATCTGTGAGCTGAGCTTTATAATGATGCCATTAAAAAAAAAAAAAAAGGAGTTTTTAAGCCTATAGAGCTATAGGGCTATCCATGTTTTTTGCTTTACAGCTATAAGAGCCAGTAACTTTTCTGCAAATGGAAGTTGATACCAGTGGCACTCAGATGTGATAATACCAGCGCTCAGTTAACAAGAGGTTGGTGAAAGACTCAGTGAACTGAAAACTTAAATTGCATTATTAAAATACAAAAAAAAGGAAAAAAAATAATCTAGTGATTTTGTTCAGTTAGTGAGGAAGTCAGGGAACCTGACTGGGTCCCCTGGACCTGAAGGATAGAAAAGGAAGTTCTGGGGCTGCAAAACAGTTGTGGGCCAGACCCCGTGAACTTGATTTATACACTTGATAAATTTTCCCTGGAATAAAATGAGGAGTGGGGCAGAACCTTGTGGGAGGAGGCAGTTTGGGAGGGTGAGGTGTATAGTGTACCTCTTCATCCAGTTGTAGAAACAACTTCAGCAGTAATTTTAAGCAATTAAGACTATATGAAAGGTTCTAGAAATAATCCATGGTTCATCTGACACCACATTTTCAGAAAATGCCGTGCAATATTTCACTGATTGATGACAAATATATGGTTGTACAGTGTTGGTTTTTCTACTTCTCATAAGGTTACACCTATGTAGTGGTGATATTCAGCTGAACTAATGAATAAATTTTGCACTTATTTGCATAGAGGTAAGTCTAGAGCAATTTCATGAAATTGGAAAGTGAAACCTTCACTACAGTAAACGCCCCAAATCAATTCCTCTTGGTCAGCTAGTAGAGATTCCCTTGTTCAGCCATGTGCTGAATTTTTCTTTAACATCCATTCATTTGTCATAAATGCATTTTTCTCTCCCCAGTTATTAACTGGAATAAGTGTTCCCTGCTGTCCGCAGAAGATGAAGATAACAGGAACCATTGGTTTCTTCTCATGAATCATGACTCCACTGTCCAAGAGCAGAAAATGTAATAGAAGAAAAATAACAAGCCAGGGTTTAGGATTTGGGTTTGGCTTGTTCTGGTGTTTATTCTTAGAGGCTATTTTGAGTATCTTGATTCTCTGAAGGCTGACCAGAAGGCAGCAAAAGATCCCACCTTAATTGCTGCAGTCAGGAGCCTTTTTGGGCATTTTCCTTTTGTCCAGGAGGAAAGAGTAGGGTTAAATTAATGAAAAAAGACTTCTCTGGAAAAGCACTCCCAGCTGTGCTTCTGAGATACACCACAGAAGCATGAAAACACTCCTGAATTTTGCTGTGCTTGACAGAAGAAGAAGCATTTCTAAAATTTAATACAATTCTGATAGTAATTATATATCTGAGTTGTTTTTTTTAATAATACAAGTAATCCTTTTTCAACAATACAGTTTGTCTTAAGTTTGAAAGGGCTTGTTGGTTACTAGAATTTTGACTGTATTGTAATGGGAATTCCCTTCTGTTGAATTCATACTTGTTCTGGCTCCGTTCTACAATTCAACTTAGGAATTTTATTTTAAAACTAGAAACTCTATTTTTTATCAAGTTGTTGCAGTATGGACTACTGCTAGGTGCAGTTTGCTGTCTCTAATTTATTCATCATTTACTTATACGTCATAATGCTTTCATTTATGAATTTATTTTTTCTTGCTTCCTTACAGGTTTTGCTAGGTTTTTAAAAAAATGTTTCTTGTGTGAGAAGTGCAATTTTATTCTTCATTCCCTCTCACATCGCTTCCACTGTCTCACACAAATGCGAATATTTGAAATAATTTAAATCTGTTTTCTTCACCTAATGTTATCAGTGTTCTTGTTCCTTCAGGTGGGAATTTTGCTTTAAATTGTTTTTCTTGTAGTTGCATATCTATCCAGGGATATTAATTTATGAACTCCCAACTACAAGGATTGCTGTTCAGGGTGGGAATGGAAATCTGGGCTGCTCCAGTGTCTCCAGCATCCAGTACAGGCCAGGCCAGCCTCTCGTGGCAAGGTACAAGAATGCCTTCAGTCAATAATGACAGGCAGCTGTCAGGGAGCTCACAGCCATCACTGAATTATCCACCACACACAGATGGTAATTTTTTCCCTTTGAAAGATGCCAGAGGTGCAATTTCACAGGAAACCTGGAGCTAAGGCAAGCGTGTGACTCCAGACATGAGCATGAGCAGGGGCTCATAAACTCAACTGCTTGCTGGATTAAGAAGCTTAAAAATCAACACCTTGCAGCTCATGGCCACACTTCAGACAAGTGCTGCTGTATTTTTGTGGCTGTGCAGGCACTCAGACCTTTGTTCTGAAGTGGGTTTTGTTGCAGTGCCTGTCTCTGTGCTACAGCTGTTCCAGGGAGCTGAGCGCCTGCTGACCCCCTGCAGGAAACAGCCAAATTTCTGGTGCCTGCACCTGAGAAAGATGGGCCCCTCTCCTTGCAGGAGGAATGAAATTCAGGTGGGCAGCATCAAAACAAATTTTCTACTCATTTTTAACTTGGAACAGCCCTTTGCTTCCCTTCTCAAGGGAGCAGGAGGGTTGAAGTTTTGGGTATGATTGTAGGAGGCATTTCTGCTGCAGATCTCTGCTGGATATTGAAGGTTACCAGCATGAAATTTTTCCTTCCTAAATTTAACCACCAGTGTTAGGTGCTTAGTGTAGGAGTTTTAATATTGGATAAATCATTGTCTACTGGTTATCTGTTTTTCCTTGCTGCCTAAGAGAGAACCAAGATGAGGTGAACAGATTTACCATCCTTTCTGTCTTTCAGGTACACTTAACTATGAAAGCCTGGCACAAGCAGTTATTTATATATACATATGTTACTAACAATCTTTGGGGTTTTTTTTAGTTGCATAGATCAGAATCACATCTTTTCATACCTGGTTTTTGTTTTATTACAATGTGCCTCAGGCTGAGGAAGTAAGACCAACAGTAATCAAAACTGAATGGCATAAAGTATTGAAAAGTCCTCACTTAGAAGACTTTATAGTGTAGAAACTTTAGGATAGTAAGCACAGCTATGACTGGGGGAAGCTGCTGATGGCTTTTATAGCACAGAATGCTTTCCAGAGTGGATTCTGCCTTTGGATGATTGCATGGGCTGGAGTTGTTCTTATTTCTATCTTTATAAATAGCTCCAAAATGAGATAGATGCATCCAAGATCAGGCACGGTGATGAGGTTTACAACAATTGCCAGTTCCACAATGCTTCATTCCCTGTGATATTGCTTTGTGAGGGGTAAGTCTCCTTAGGAGCGAGTTAGCAAAGTGGAAATGCAGAACAGAGAAATGCCGTAGGGGAGAGCAAGCAGGGAAGAGGAGCTGCAGGGAAAACACCAGACCAGAGGAGTGGATTTGGGAGATCAAACCACTACTGAGCAGTCTGGCACACCAGCAGAAATGGGGCTTCTTGTAGCACTTGGTGAGACTGCTGTGTTTTGCCAGTTTGAGCTTCTTTGATCAAATGGGCTGATTCTCCTCAGAAGTTAGTGTGGGTTTAGACACATTTAACACACAATAGCTGTACTTAACAAAAAAGACTGGCTGCCTGTTCTGGTGCAAGGGAGTCCTTATTTTATGCAGTCAGACATCTCACTTTCTCCTAGTTTTGAGTGCGTTTGCAGGCTTCAAACCTTTGTCTAAGGACTACCAGAGATGATAGGAACAGCAAGAGTTCACACGTGAAAAGGATGAGAGTTGTATTTTCAAAAACTGCCCCAAAGCACACGGGGTTTTATTAGTTGTAAGCAGCATAATAAATTATTTCTGTCAGCTTAGCAGCCTCCAGTTACCCTGTCACAGTGAGTGGCACTATTTTAACCTGTGCTGAGCATGAAGATATACAATGGCTGCATTGATGTCAAGCATTTGCAGAAGGGTTTACATGAGTATTTTTAGACTTCTGTGCCGTCTCTGACATCCATGTGACAAGCACTTAGGACCACAAGATTTATAAGAATATACTTTAGAGCAATACAACGTATAAATCATTGTAAACTTACTTTATCGGAGAGAGAACTGATTGTCCTGTAAATCATTAGTGCTATTAAGAGAGAATATGTGCAGAATATGATCACTTATGTCTTGGAGAAGAGCTACATGAATGCCTTGGCTGCATTTGTTCAAACCTCTGAGCCTCGTGCTGTGCGTCGCAATCAGATTAACTGAAAAGCTAAAAACAAACAGAACAAAACACACAAAGCTGATAGCAATATGTTTGCCACATGCTGAGGTCAAAGAGGTGTAAATCCTGACAGATATTGATGGCTTCATTGCTTATGAAGCTATTAAACATCATCCATTTCGAGGAGAGATCAATAGGGAAAGGACCAGCCGAAGGGGACTACCTGTGGTGCAATCAGCACCAAGTGCATGTCCACCCTCTTGATCTGTAAGGCTTCTGCAAAGCTGCTTTCTCAGGTTAGAACTCAAAGCTAGAAAATTATGAATTTCAGATAACAGCTGTGAGCATTCTTTGGACTCATTAATTCCAAGATCTTCAACAAACTCTCATTTATTTGAATAATTTGCCAAGAAGTTGCCATCCCATTAATCCGGATACTGGGCATAGCAGCCTTTGCTTTGCAGTAGAGGTGTTTGGGTTATGATTAAACATGTTCACATCTGATCAGCAGAAAATAACCTTTTTCAATATTGACCATTACCTATGTGTCCTTACCTTCAGTCCTGCATTCTGTGTGGCATTTTCTGAGGAGGACAGCAAAGGAGCTTGTGCAGAACACTCACCTGGATATTAGCTATTTGACTTTCACAAAATTAATGAAGAGCACTTCTGGGAAATGGGAGATGTCTTGTCTTTCATCCTTGACAACAGGAATTTCCCTGCTGGCACTCAGACAGCTTCTGCAATTAGATTTGCATTAATATCCACTCTCTTCTCCATCTTCACTCCTATAGGTACATGCTAATGAAACAAGAAATCTTGAACGTTCTTATTCAACTTTTGAGTGTAAAAATGTCTTTGCCTGGCTGATGTTAGTGACACACAACCCTGGGATGTCGTGAGGCTGTTGCACAGGTACACTCCAGCTTGGTGACTGGAATGCAACTGCTCTGTACAAGCATTGTGGCAGTGTAAAAAAACCATCCAGCTTTACACCACAAACACTGCAGCTTCCACAGCTCCTCCAGCTGTCTGGGCAGTGCCAAAGTCTCACTGGAAAGCCAAGAAAGGCCATCAAAAGGCAGCACTGGCACTGGAAAGCATCTCTGCAGCAGCAGAGAGCAACCAAGGAGCTTATTTCAGGTTTTTATCACTGCCATGATGGCAGTGGAGCTAGATCTGTGGCCTGGTGTGCGAAGGAAATAGAAACAGCAAATTAAATCTTGGAAAAAGTCTTAAGAAAAAAAAAAACAAACAAGCAAACATTTTCTGAGCTTAAAATATTAATCTGAATGGTTGTCTCGCTGTTGACCTTAACTCTCACAGCTGTTAGCTCACAGCAGACCTTCTGTGCTTTTGCTGCAAACCAGGTGACAGTAGCTAAAATTTTCAGCTGTTTGTTTCCAAAGCAGAGCAGATCTGCAGCCTCTTCACAGTTGACACAGATCAGCTTGTGAAGCTGACTTCATCATTTCTGTGATCTGCCCACAATCCCTCAGGTAGGTGCTGAGTTTATTATTTCATGGATGTTCATGCTGGGTCTGTGTTGGTCAGAACATGGTTGTGCATGGTGAAAACTGATCAAACTACAAGGAGCTGAACTTGGAATTTGCAGACTGCAAACCTTTGGCATCCCATCTAGCAAGCTATGTAGGATAGACTACATTTTTCCCATAATGTGAAACTATTTTTAAGATGGGATCAACAATAGATAGTTGCATAGAAGAAAGAAAAGTGTCATTAAAACTCAAAGAGAAAGAAGTGTTATAATAATTTTACCAATCATTCATTTCCTAATATAGAAAAAAAAATCAAAAAATCCTATTTTCTTTGGTCAAATTTAGTAATACCTTTTTGTAATATACAGAAAATAGCCTGTATTTTTCAAAAATTTTATAAAATTGTGTTGCAATTATTATTCTGAATGAACTAGTTTTATTTCACGCTTTCACCAACAAAAAGGAAAGAACAGCAAAAAACCATCATGACTTCTAGCCTGCACTGAGCATTTACCCCATGCAAGCCTGAGATGCCTACCCTCAAGATAAATCTACAAGCTCAGCTCAGCTCCAACACGAGCAAGTAGCAGCCTCAGGGCTGCTCTGGGATAAACTTGCAGTGAGGCAACACGTTCCAAAATCTGGATTTTCTGCCCTGTGCTGGTACCTGCAAACTGGGCAGCAGTGCCAAGGGGACAGTGGTGCTGCTCCTTTTTTATCTGCATTCCATGGCAGATGAGGGACAGGAAGGCACAGACCCATTTTGTTATTATCAGCATCTCCACTCCAGCTCCTTTCCACCCAGTCCCTCTCACTTAGCTTGGACAGATCTGTAACAGCATGAGCTTGTGCCCCATTAGGCAAGAGTTAAAGCCAGCAATTAAATATACTAACATTTAATTTCAGAACGTGGAAGCAGGCCAGAACAACCCAGAGCAGACAGCAGGGTCAACAGCAGGCAGGGTCTGTAAATTGACTCTGTCTGGCGTGAGCAAACTTAGGTAAGTGCTGATTAGGCAGGTCTTGTAATGTGCCTTTTGTGGAAACAAATTCAAGCTGCAGCCTTCCGTACACAGCACAGCTGATGATGGGTTGTTACTTAAAGGTCTGGGAAAGCAGCTTTCAGATCCTGAGCTTGTCAGAAAAAACAGCAGGAGGGTGCAGGAATAATGAAAACAAATGTACACTGAGAGCTGGGTGGGTAACACGGGTGCAGAAGTCAACAGCGTGACGTGCCCCAAAAGGTATGGCAGGAAACTGCAAAGTCAAAGCTGAACCAGGACACCCAAAGAGCTTCCTTCTATTCATTACTTGCTGTGCTTAGGTCCTGACAGGGCTAACAACACCAGTTATGCTTTCCTTCCCCTGTGCAGGGGGGCACAGCTTTAAGATGCTGCCTCTCCTTGGAGAAAGAGGCTGCAAACTGCCCCGGCTGGCAGGGCTGGTTGGAAGGGGAAGGAAAAGCAGCAGTGGTGCTGTTGCAGTGGGGGGAGCCTGCAGTCCATTGACAAGTGATATCAGCAGCTGGAGCAGAGCTGATCTGCAGCACAGATAGATGGTGGTGGGTGTTCAGGCTGTTCCTGTAAGCCCTAATGACCACAAAACATTTTCTGCCTTTTCTTTCTATCCAGTATGAAGAAGGTTTTCAGACAGCACTTACTGATTTACTTCCCTCACAAATGAATAGTGGAAAACATCCTCTAATCAACAAAACCCTCTCATTGCTGTTGATAATGGGTTTTTTTGGAGGTGTTTTAAAAAAAAAAAAGAAAGTCTCATTTCCAGCTGTCTCATATGCACAATTCTCAAAATAGCTGAGAATATGGAAGCCATTTTATGGATTTTTAGGTTTTAAAGAACGTTCTGACTGGCAATGTGAGACTTCACTCACGAGCAGTAAGAATAATTCTTACTGTTGTTATTTAATTTCTGGCAGTAGGTGCTAATTTAAAAAAAAAAAAAGAACTGTAGAAAATTACTATAGTTATTACTTGACCTACTCTGCAAAAGGCAGCTGCTGTAATTTTACTTGCAGCTCCAGCAGCAGCTGTTTATCTAATGAGCTTTGGAAGACCAGTTCTCCCAGCCTGACAGTTCCAAGAAATACAGAAGCATGGCAAGAAGTGGCATCGATGGTTTAGTAAGTGACATTCTTTCCTCTGAGTCAGCATGAATGAAATGTATTGGAAGAGTGGTGGAGGCACTGGGAGACACCACCTTTAATTAAGGCTAAGAACCAGCACCTACCTTTGTGCTAAGAGTGAGAGACTCCCCAGTGCACAGATGATAAATAAGTGCATGTGGTGATAGACTGCAAGGAACCTACAACAGACAGAGAAAAGGCATTTTGTGGCAGGAGAGAGTCATTTTGAGTCCTTGTTGTATGTGTGAGCTGAATAAACTCTATTGGATATTTCTGCTTTGCGTAAGTTAGATCTAAACAGAATATTTGAGATCCCTTGAACAGGAGCCCTGTGGTGGCCCTGGACCTTCATTCAGGAGTTCTCTGTGAGTCCACAAGATGCTGCTGCTCCAGTCTTTTGCAGGGTAAGGCTCACATCCCTACAGCACATGTGCTGTTGTCACATTCGTGGTCAAGCCTCTAGCCAAGCTGTCACTTAAGTGGTCTCAGTGTCTTGCTGTCAACAGCTTAACCCCAGAAAAATGTTCATATTCAGGTTTGGGCAAGGAGGAATCACAAATTGGAATTAAAGCTGTGCTTCCCGTTTGGCTTTGTTCCGACCCACAACCATTCTCAGAGTACAGTTAAAAATAAAATGACCTCTTTCTTTTCCTTGCTGCTGTCATGATTGTCATTCCCCAGCAGATGCCCTAACTTCCCACTGTGCCCCGCTGGCTCTGCTGCCCCTGTTGTCTCTCAGTCCAAAGAGCTTCTGAACAAGAGACAGGCTTTTATGGAGCCTGGCAAAGCTTCAGAAGGGAAAAGGAAAAAATCAATACGGCTTCAAAGCAAAGTCTTTGCTTCAGTGATTATGACACTTGCCCTTTCTTCACTAGTGGGAAAAACAACAAGGACACTTACACCAGCAATGGAAATAGAATGAACAACAACAGAGAGACCTTCCAGGTTTGACTTGTAAAGGGAAATAACTTTATTGTCGTTGTCCCTATTTGGTGACATCAAAAGCAGGTATAGGGTGCTAGGCGGTGCAGCCTGGGAATGGAAGTGGAAAGTAACACAAAGAGAAGAGTTGAAGGAATTTGGATCAAGAGATAATGGACTCTGCTGAAGAAATGGGAAGAAAAGAAACGACAGAAAGGTCAGGTCCATCGTGGCACAATCAAATCTGCTATAAAATGTCACCTGCAAAGGTGGGCCATAACAGTAAAAGGACCTTCCAGTAAGTTTCACACCATCTGACAGCTTTGCAGCAACTGAAAATGGTGACAGACCCTCACACTTTGCTAATGAACAGATTCTCAGTAGAGCTGAGCAGGTCAGAAATTTTCTAACAGAAGCTGAAAATGCCAATTAAGGAAATTAATGTTTCTGCAAAATCAAAACAACCCCAAAAGACTCTCACTGATGTTTTTAGAGGATTTTCAAAAATGTAAACTAAATGTAACCCTCACAATTCTGCTTCAATTATTTTTGATATGCATTTTTTTATAATTTGTTTCAAAACTATATGCTCGTTCCAAGTTCTAAATTGCATTCTGTTCTGACTATGCAACTTCTTAGCTGGCTTTCGAAGCTGTTTTGTTCTGACATTTCTATTTCTGTGTTGTTCTTCATATGTAATTTTGTGGACCTCTTTCTTTTGGAATACAATGCATTGTTTGGGTAGACTTTGTGTAATTGTTTGAAAATAGTCTTTAGTAAAGGCAGTATTTTCCTTATGGGAAGCTGTGCCTTCAGCTGCAGCTGCCACTGGCTTTGTTGGAGTTTCTGGCCTGTGCAGGGGATAATTTGCAGGATCCTGGGTCAGCTGCTGTTGCTGCAGTCACGGAGCAGGCTCCATCCCTGGCGAAGCCAAGAGCAGATTTCTGAGGAGCACATGGGTGGTGTGGCAGGACAGTCATGTACTCAAGCTCTCACCCCTGTGCCTGTGGTTGAGTGAGAGCTCTGCAGCTACAAGAATCAATGAAAATGTATTGATTTCTCCACACCATCGTAAAAGCTTGTCTACTCTTATCTCCAGTTTGCAAGCTGAGGAAGGAGACTGTAAAACTACCATTGTCTTACAATTTTTCTTCTTTTTCTTCCCCCATTCCGTGCCTGCATAGGAGGCCAAGGTTTGGGTCTGACAGAACCACCTGGTAATGCATCACAGCAGCCAACTCTGTTAACACTCAGGCTGTGGAAACAGCTGCTTTTGAAGGTTTCTAAGGAAGGAGATGTGCAGAGTGGGATTGCCCAAAAGGCAAAAGTTGAGTGACTTTTCTGGCTTTACTCATCCCTCTGCAAGCAACAGCAGTCAAGGAGCTGTAATGTGGGTGAATAGGGCAATGCACCTCCGGATATTCCAGATCCACACAAAGTTGCTTTTTCAGAGTAATTTCAGCTCCCTTTGCTGTTCTAAGAAGAAGATCGGTAGCCCTCATTCATCTGAAGGATACAGGAATGTCCACAACTGTTAAAAACTGTCTCAGTGGTAAAAGAGAAAATGTATTTTCAATAGTATTTATTTCCACAGAAACTGTATCTAAAGCCATGCCTGACAAAAAATGAGTGGGCAGGTGTCTGCTTCTGGTGCTCACACAGACTGGCTGGGCAGTTTGGCTTTCGACACCCAGCTATTCCAACTGAGAAAATCCCCAGCTGCAGAATTTTCATAAAGAAAGGTGCAGTATGGCAGGTCAAACTAATGGCTGGTAGGTATGTGTAAGTACTGATCAAATGACCAACTACATACCCGTTATTATCGATACTGAAATCTACATTGAAATTTTGTGTTATGTAAGGCATAAAATATGAGTAGCTAATGCTGCTCCACCAAAAGAGTGAGGCAGATCCAGTGAAAACAAAAAAAATGCCACGTCTTTTATCTGCCATAGCACTGTTTGTGACTTTCCCTACCCTCATGGTTTCAATAATTCACCTAATTCTTATTCACACTGTTGGGGCTGTTGAGTGCAGGGTGTCGAGCCACACTCTCAGAGTGGTGTGGGCAGGGTCTGCACATGAGGACACACAGAAGGAGAGGGGAAAACTCCTCTGTGGGCAGCAGGGAAGGGCACTGCTGGGGTCCCCAGCCAGGTGTCCTCTGGGCTGGCTCTTCTGTGCAGCAATGGCGAGGATGAAGAGAAAGATGATGATTTTCCTTGCATGCTTTCCCGCTATTTATTATATGCTTTTCTTCCCAATGGGATTAACCCAAACTCCCTCCTGGATGCTCCTCTTTGTGGCAAAATTACAGCTGAGTACAGTAATTAGAGAAATTGCTGCACATTGGCCCTTAACCTCCTGTGCACGTGCTATTGGCTAATATTTCAGTGTTTAAAATACTGTTTAATAGTACAGAGTGTACAAGCACTGCTTTGTTGTTTCAGTTGTCTCTGACACAAGCTAGCACCTCCAAAACGAGGTATGAAAAGGTTGGGGGAAAGGGCTGATCTTCACACCAGTGGTAATGGCTTCCCATGAGAACCTGCCATATAAAATTATCGGGGTTTGCAGGTGCACGGCCACGGGAACAATGAAACAAAGCTGTGAGAACAACAACAGTAACGCTGCCTGGGCAGCTGCTGTGAGAAGAGTCCAGAGCTGCAAAGAGCTGCAAAGAGCAGCCCCTGAGCACTGCTCAGGCCGAGGCACTGGGGCACCCGAGGCACAGCACAATCCAGGCCAAATTCAGCTTCAGCTCAAGCTAATGGGATGTTTCTGTGCTCAGTGTCTCATCTCGGCTTCAGATGTGAACCCAAGGCTTGCAATAAAGTATAGCATAACCTTTGCATCCAAACATACATCTGAGCCAATCTACAGTTTGGGCTTCGTTCTGGGATGGTGTTTATCCAAAGAATGTAATCCTTCCTAAATAAACAAACACAAACTCCCATCTCTCCTCTCCCTGTAGCCCACAGATCACAACGTGAGCCATGCTGAAGTACAGAAAATAAGCCAAATCAAGCTGGTGAAACGACCCAGATTAGAGATATGAAGGCCTCTAAATTAAGAGTGCTCTGCTGCAGACCCCCAGGCTATTAAAGCTCATGACTGTTTGCTCCAGCACCACAGTTGCTATGGCAATTCACAGAGACAAACCCAGTGACCTGTCAGGGTCCAACCAGGTAAAAAACTAGGATTTAAATTATATTCAGAAATAAACAAGAAGCTGATATAGATGCCAAAGAAAGGACAGACTGAATTCTCTGTGTCTAACACCATTTCGCAGGCAGCTGCATTCTGTACAAGCTGCACATTCCCGTTGCTTTTGAACACTTCCACCACACAGAGCACATTGCAGCAACTCTGACTTGTGGGGGGAAACAAAAATCAAAAAAAACTCTTGTAAAGAAACTGGGAACAGACAAAAAGTGCTCAAACAGACCCAGACAATGCCTACTCTGAGGCTACTCTAAAAAACAGGCAGATGGTGTCTTATTAGAAGAGAGATGAGATATTTTTCAGATTCTTTGACATGATGCTGAGACAAAACCCAGGTACCTTGCAAATGACAAATCTCTAACAGCAGGGAGACAAGCATGTGGCTGTGATGGGATCTGCTGTATTTTAGAGATGTCAGGCTGGACCTTGTTTCCATTTAATTAGTGAATCCATCTTGTTCATGTTCCTAGTACTATAGCACCTTAAATTGCATGATAATATGCCTCTCAGTAGAAATGGCATTGGGGAAAAAAAACTCAAACAAAAAACCAACAAACCAAAAATATAAGAGAATTGTCAGGGGCTGCTTTTATACAATTTCACTATCTTAGTTTTGTCTTCTCCAGTAATGAATTCAGTGACATAAATAAGGCATTTACCAAATAGAGACCACAGCTTTATCACACTGAAACTTTCTCATGCCACTCACAAACACCTTCATAAAGTGAAAAATATCATCTCCAACAGGAGATAAAACAGATATTTAAGCACGCATTTCTAAGAAGGACTTCCAGTATTCTTTCTCCTCACCTGGAGGCACAAATGACTGAAAATGGGACGCAGACAGGTAGTCCCTTCCCTCCCTCACCAGGCAGTCAGCAGAGCTTCTACACAGGCCAAAACAGAAACGCTGTGACCCTCACAAGGCTGTGGCATCACAGATCTTCCTTTACAGGGCACTACCAAGGTAGGAGCAGCCAGATTTTCATTTGGAAGCTCACAGCTGCAAGCATGGAAGTCTGTCAGCTTTCACCAACTTTCAGAACAGGAATCATGCAATCACCCAGGTTGGAAGAGACCTTTAAGATCATCAAATCCAACCATTGCCCCAGCACTGTCAAGTCCATCACCAAACCATGTCCCCAGGTGCCACTTCTCCATGTCTTTGCAACACCTCCAGGGGTTGTACTGAGGATTTCACCAAACCAATGTTAACCTTGCCTGTCAGGAACAGCTCCTCCCTGCAAAGGAATGCCCTGGCACAGCTCTGTACTGGAATGTTTCATTCCTTGCCCTGCCTGCACATCTCCCTTCTCGGAGAGCTGCGGACACACCAAGTAAATCAAAGTGATAAGAATTTATGAAACCCAAAGCAGCACTGGATTTTGGAATGACAACATGATTGTATATGGGTACTAATAAAAGGCAAAGGTTCCCTGAAGCCCCAGGCTATGAAGTGGAGTAGAGCAATGTGATTAAGAGAGAGTTAAGAGGTATTAAACTTTGAAGGAAAAGGCATTCCATAGTGACATGTTAATAGATCCCAGGAAAGATTTGTTAATGGACTAAAAATTGAGAGGCTCTTTGTAGGCAGCACTAAGTAGAAAGTAAATCACAGTTTCTCCATGGGGGAGGTTCACTTACAACCTGGAGGAGGCAGGAGCACAGCCAGGGTACACCCAGGGCTGCCTGGCTGGGACTTGGAGCCCGGGACACAGGGAGGACACAGGGACACAGGGAGGACACAGGGACATAGGGACACAGGGCTGCTTCCAGTGGTGCTGTACCACAGCTCTGCACAGCCACACCTGGTTTATGTCTTCCTTGCCATCACACCAAGCACATGAGTGAATAAAACCTTATGATTTGGGACTACAGAGGTGGTTAGGGATGCAGTGATTTCCTGGAAACTACTTCTGGGGTGTGCAACACAGTGTGACACAAGATATAGCTAAATAATAGCTAATTTTCAATTAAAACACACTGCAGTTGGGCAATAGCTGAAAATGAAATACGATCTCATCAAAGTCTGAACCTTGTAAGGACACTGAGCCCAGTAAAAAGCTTCATCTGGCTGGTATGAGGTACTAAAATTTACTGATAGCAACCCAAAAGCAATCGTAATCAGGGTGGGGAAAAGGGCAGTAAAATGTTTGTCTTGGCCTGATCTTCTTTCTGTGATCTCCTTTCCAAGCTGACATATTAGAAGCAACAAAAGTGACAATATTTCAGAGCACACTCCTCTCTGAAAGGCCTCCAGAACGAGTAATACTGTCTCTTCTTGATAATGAAAGGCTGATTTATTCTTGCTGCATTATAATAAAAAGCATTTATATATGTTGTGACATATTGAAATCAGTGGGGGACCTTTAGCCTTTCCCAGTGGGGCAAATTCATTTCTACATAGCTTTGTTCAGATGCACCTAAGATTTGTGGACTTTCTAACACAAATTCTAACCTGCGTTTCATAGGCAATGTGAAAGTGGCATCAGGAACTTTGGATGTGGCTTTGGAGAGGACTGCATGTAATTGCAAACACAGGACTGCATGTAATTGCCTCTTCTGCAAAAGAGGCAATCCTGCATGCTTGATGACAGGGAGTGGTGTACATGGTGACAAGAATTAATAAAACAGTTGCCTAAATTCTGTTTTTGGGGGGGAGGGGTCAGATTTGAGGCTCATCAGGAGTCTGAAGATGAGCATCAAACAAACATCAGCTGATGCTTCAGTCACTCCTTGTGTGTTCAAGTCCTGGGTCAGTCCCAGTGAAGGGGTCCTTTCCTGGTCAGGTGTTTTGCTTTTGGAATCCCAAGCCAAGGCTGAGCCCTGGTGATGCAGGTTCCTTCAGGTAACTGCAGCCAGGAGTTCTGCATCTGGGAGTTCATGAACTGCATATAGTTGTCAAAGGGCATCAATGAGCATCAATGATCACAGCTGGGACTGCGCTCCCACAAGTCTCTGCTAGAAAGAAGCTTCCAGAAAGAGGAGCAAAAGCAGAGCTGTGGGGTGAGAAGGGAAGGGATGCAGCTCTGGGACCCTGATCTACAGCTGCAAAGCAGCTTTGGAGGGAAAGCTGAAAGGAGTGAGATGTGCTGGATGCCTTCAGTCTGTGGAGAAGAGCCTTTCCCAGAACGGAGGTGGGTGTTTGAGTATCTTAAAGGGAATGGAATTTATAGGGTTGTTTTACAGATACTCCTGAATGGATGTGTTTGAAGGGGGAGTTAGAGGGAGTACAGCCAAGGAGCTGTAGCCATTCACCATGCCTTTCAGGCAGCAAAGCCACAAAAAGTGCAAAATGAGAATTCAGAACTGGGAGAAATATTTCAGTTGTTTTTTTTAAGAGTCCTGCATCTTTCTGACAAGGTCCTACATGGTAGAAAAATGCCAAACTGTTGATTTTCTTGGAGTGCTTATGATCCTAATTAGTTTATGGATTCAATGCCTGCATTACATGTGGGTTTTGTTCTAACTTTTTGTTACCACTCGTGTTTTTACTCTCCATACCACTAAAATTTAATCTATGTGAGATGGAACTGTCCTAGGGATTTTTTGTTGCCATAAGTCATAGGGGTTCTTTTTACACTCTTTCCATATTAATGCCTACTTAGCTTTTTCTTCTGGCTTTTGTTTTCCATGAGGAATATCCCCCCCTCTCCCTGTGGAAAAGGGGGAGTCATATGTTTGTTTGGGATTTTTTTTGATTATTTTTATTTCAGTATACATTCCTTAAGTGAGAACAGTCCTCCTAATATCTACTTTCTGGTCTGTGCAGTAAATCATGAAATTATGTATTTATCATCCCCTTTTATTTTTAAAGGTGTAATAGAAGGGAAAGCCATTTAGCAAATCAGGTACAAAACTAACATCTATGTTTTAGGAGCTGCAGGGGAGTTGGAAGAAAATTGGCTCTTGTGATGAAGCGTTATTCAGTCCATCACACATGTGAAGTACAATTTTGCCCCTGAGGTGAAAAAATGGGTGCTTTTTACTTTTCTATGTAACTTTGGAATTTGAAGGATTTTCCTTGTGTGCATTACTGTCCTACTTGGCAGTGCCTCTTGCACTTTTATTTTGGATATGCTAACAATGGCAGGGGCAAATATGTGTCCACTTGCAGAGTGAGGCAGGTAGAGGAAACAGGGTCAGGACTGTCTCCAGTCCTGCTTCCCCCACACAGCTGCTCTTCACAATGGGAGAATGGGGATTTTACTGTTCGGTTTTGTTCTGGACCTGTTTCAATATTAATTGCTCTTGATAGAGAATTAATAAAACTCACTGGTGTTTGAATTAACCTGTCTGTATGCACAGGAGCAGCCCAGAGGCCCTGAGCTTTGTGCACCACCTGTCTAAGGTATTAGGGAGCCATCAACACTTCCATATCATCCCAACATTGTCTGGGTTTTAGGGCTGTGTCTGTGGCTAGGGCTGCCTCATGTTCCTTAGCAGTGATCTCAAGGTAGGCTAAATTAGTCATTAAATTATAAACTGAGAGACTAAGTGACCTCTGGTTATTTGAAAGAGTGTATTTGCTATAAGCCAATTATAAATATATCCCAAGAGGAAGGAATGGGTGCATGGTGGGTCCCCTCCTGGGCAGAGGTTCAGCAAGCAGTATTTTCAGTGTCCTGGGAGTAACGTTCAGCTTTGGAGGGCATGGAGAGCAGGAGGAAAGGGGGATGTGCTGCAACAACACCTCTTCAGTATTTCCCTTCTTTCACATACAGCTTATTACCTTTAGTGTCACTGTGATGCATGAGAGTGACTGTGAGTGATGTTGATTATGTACTGTGGGGAGGGATGGAGTTTGAATTCTCCTCTTTGACTTTCCAGCACTTCTTTCTGGTACAGAGTAAGATTATTTTCTCCTCTTTTCCTGTTCCTCTTCAGAGCACTCCAAGAATACTAACAGCGTTCTTGTTCTGTGCTTTGCCGAGCACGGGGCTGCGAAATCCAGCTGGCACTTGCACAGAGATTCATATGGAGAACTGTCCTGGCTTCCTCCTCTTAACCCTCTATAAGGCCAGCCATCCTGCTTTTCAAGATACAAATTAATAAAATAAAATGAAAATGCCAGAATAGAATGTAGAAACTGCTGTTGCATCTGACTGATGTGTTAAGACTGCAGCTTGAAGACAGAGGGCAAATCATGGGAAAATGTTAGTACTGTAAGGGAGAGAACAAGGTTTGGAGAGAGGGGAAAAATAATTTAAAGAATATTCTAAGCAAAAGTGCCAGAAGGAAGTTGTACATATTTCAGAGAGACAGATTGGGCAAAGAAGCCTGGCAAAGCAAATCCTTGCAGCAAAGCTGTTGAAATGGCATTGTCTCAGAGCAGTGAAACTCTGCTCTCTGCATTTCTCTGCATGAGTGAACCTGACCCCCAGCCATTGTTTCCTACGGGAGCGAAATAACTTGATAGGCAGCGGGAGGCAAAATTATTTCAAGTCTTTTGGCATTGCTTCCTGTAACCAAAAAAGTAAACACGGACATCAGCATGTAAACAGGATGCTCAGCTGTAAGTTAGAGCAAGATGTAGCTTGTTCCACATTCAGCTTTTCTAAAAATAATTCCGCTTTAGTAAATAAGACATTCTGTATGTGTATCCTACTTCAACACATTTCAGATTGCTGTCAACAAACTGTAGGATTTTAGTGGAAGGTGTTTGCTAAATAATAAGTAAGGCAAACTGGATTTACTAAATCAGACCTTCTCTGTTTTTGTTGCTAAACTTCTGTATGGAATATGCTTTTCTGTATTTAGATAAATGCTGCTAGGGATTTACTGTTCTATTTGTGAATGTGGCTGTTCTTGCAGAGCAGCCTTATGCCTGAGATACTGGGATAACCAGGAGGTGGGTGTTCTACTTCTAGTGCTGCATTACTGTGTTTTTTAGCTTTTTTTTTTTTTTAATACGTATTTTGGCAAGCAAGACCACATTTTTAATCGGGTTTTTTTTCTTTTTTAAATTTTGCTGTTGGCAAAATGTGAGCTCTTCGGTTTCTAGATAAAACTGCTGCAGTTTCTCTTGGAAGTTATAATTTGGACATGTAGAGCTACATCTCATAAAATAAACCATAGTCCCATGGTATCCCTGTGTTGAGTGGGTATGGGGAAACTGTAACTCTATGGGGGACCTGTCAGCAGCCTCCCTGTGCCTTTGAGCAAGTTGCCAAGAAGACAGAGCCAGGCTCTTACAGCACTGTATGGTAGGAAGCTGAGAGGCAAAGGACATAAACTGAAGTCACAGAGGTTTACGTTGAATTTAAGGGAAAAACTTTCTCATTGTTAGGCTAGTCAAGCAGATTTTGCCCAGAGAAGTTGTGTAACCTCCAACTGTGGAGATTTTTCAAAATCTGGTGGGATAAAGCTCTGGGCTGCTACAGCAGACAGCAGTTTTGGATCATAATCTAGCTGGGGTTTTATGTCAAAATCTGATGCACCTACATAAATGTCCTTTTGACCTACACAGATATAGGAGAGGGCGAAGTGAATCATAGCCTGGGAGCCTGGGGCGTTTCTTCTCTTGGCTTTCCAGCAAAGATGGTGTTCTTAACATTAGATATAGAGTAAGAATATAGTAGGAACAGTACAACAGCGTGACTTCCTGACTCCTTACACAACAGACTCAGATTACATAAATTACACTTGAGAATTTCCAAAATACTCTTGTCATTATATTGCTGAAAGGTAAGTCAGATAACTTGGCAAGATAGGAAAAAACTTTGAAATAGGGCAAAAAATTCACCTTTTTTCCCTATCTAGATATGGCACATTTTGTAATGTGCTGTAGAGGTAGTGTCTGGTATTGGCAGCGAGTGATGGTGTTTAGAGGGTGAATTCAAAGCTTGTAAGGAAAGGTGCAAATATAAGGGAAAGTGTTAATGGAAAAGGGCAGTTGCCTCTGGCTTGGACTTTTCCTCCCTCCACACATACATGTCCTGTGTTATGCTGCAGTTATAAAACAGCTGCTTACTGTACCTGTTTGCCTCTAACCCTTTAGCTTCAGGTAGAGAAGCGTGACGAGGCAAAAATCAATGGGTTATGAGACTTGTTTCTTTCCTTTTCACAAGTGTGTGCACACCATTGCAAACAGAACGTACTCAAGAGCTTTAAGTGGTCAGTCTCATCACAGGTAGGTAATGAGACCAGGTGAAGAGGCTCCTTGGTATGGATTTATCTCAGTTGGGATCTTGCAGTAATGTGCACTTTGTCTGCACCAAGAAGTAGAGGAGTGGCTGATTTCCCACTTCTAGAAACGTAAGTGCTGCACTTGCCCCTATAGCAGAGATTTTGTGGATTTAAATATCCAGATGGTGGTACTTGGCAAAAGTCATATCTTACACGGTTTAATTCACACTGCAGTTGTTCATTTTGATGCTGGAGATGACTTCAGAGTAGGAAGTGGTTCAAAATCGAAATGTTTGTCCGAGGCCATTTCTATTTCAAGTCTATGAATAAAAAGAGGAGGGGGGCTGAAAGGAGAAGCTGCTGGCTGTTAATGGTGGTCTACTGGTGTGATTCTTTTAAGTGAATAGACCATTGAGAACAATGACGGTGCTTTCAGTGCAGAATATCTCATTTTGAACAGCCAGACAGTCTTTAGAATGGCTCTGGCCACACGCCATCTTCACCTTAAGCACCACACTCCTGGCTGCTAAAGAGTATTTTACTAGTAGCTTAAAACTGGGCACCACAGATGTTGGGGAATACATTTAGTGCAGATAGCTTGGGGTACAAGCTGCAGGTTGAGCTGAGGGGCAGGGCCTCAAGGCAAGGAGCTGTGAACTGAGGGCATGGGGACCTGTGGTACAGCCAGGTGAGGGACAGGGACATGGCAGGAGCTCAGGACACCCTGGATTTTCCCAACTGGAGACTGTAAGGGGATAAAAGCCCAGAGGTTCTTTTGTTTTGTATCCCTCCCTGGAGGCACCAGCTGAACCTGTTGTTTGGTTACTGTACCGTGGTTAAAATGTTTTAAGGATCTGGATGTCTGTGACTCTGCTCTGGGAAACCTGGAGTCGAGCTGATGAGGAAACTTGGTCTGACTGTGAGTGGAGGGGTTGTCGCTGAGAAGGGGCCTCAGTTCCAGCTCAGGTGGTGAGAGTGACTCCTGGATGGTGGCACAAGGAAGTTTCCTTAACCATAGATATCAAACACTCTGGTGCTGAATTGTTTTCTCTGCATGCTATGGAAAACACTTTTGTGGGAATATTCTTCAAACAATCCTGACTTTTGCAAAAGATGTCAGGAGACCCCCAAGAACTCATGGTATGAGACTGTCCAGGAAAAGGCAAAGCCAGAAAACCCTCTGCTATCCTTTTCCCAGTCTATACATGTTATTAAGAACTTTCTTCAAGCTTTATATTCTCAGGATTTTGTTCCTTGGCTGGATGGGGCTCTGAGCACTGTGTGCTCCTAGATGATGACACGGAGCGTTCAGTATGAAAACTGGCACGTGGCTTGCCAATGAAAATGAAGGCAGACTTTTGACATTCCAATTCCAGGTTCAGGGTGCTCTGATCACTCAGCAGCTTTTAACTGAGGAAGAGTCTCCACTTATCAGTGTAATGGCAAAGACTGGTGCTGGATTCACTTTATTTTTTCTTCATTTTATGGACTAGTTTTTCCTCACTGTACAGAAGAAAATCAAATGTGGCATTACAAAGGAAGCTGGTGATGCTGCGTGTTCTGTTGGTGAGATGGGAGAAGATGCTAAAGCCAGTATAAACTCAATGTGAATTAATGAGTATAACTATCTGTTTTCAACACTTACCCTCTAACAGAGCATTCATGCTTTCCTAACAAGCAACCAAAGTTCTGATGAAAATTGTTATTTGTGTACCAAACTTTGCTAGTCAGAGCCACTGGAGCTCTGCATGAAAGGCAAGGAAGGTCAAACAGCATGAATCTTAATGTGGCATCTGAGTTCCAGGTACTATTTGGAAGGGAATGAAGATGTCTGAGGGTAAAGAGTGTATTGCTCTAAAACATTTAAAGTGCAAAAGAAAACGGGCTGTACTCTGCCATCCTTAAAACATAAGAGGTAAAACCCATAAATATAGGCTGTATTTTTATGAACAGTACATTTTTTAGTCTGTTGCACAGTCAGCCTTTTGGCATACTAATTGCTGAAATCATGAACATCCACAGCTTCAAGCTGGTTGGTGAAGTTATCCCACTAAATCTTTATAACAAAAATTTAAAAAGTAAAAAACTTACACAAACTATAGCTACTTCTTCCCAAATTCTCCTCTAACGACACTGTTGTTCTAATAAAGTGATGAGACTTTCTTACCCCAGCTAGGGATGCTGCTAAACCAAGTTGAAATGCCCATCTTGCTGGGATGATCCTTCAGGCACTGTTTAAATGATGCACCAGGAAATACATCGACTTTAACTTGACATTTGTTGTCCTTGCTGCTTTCCCATGCTAGTTCTGTAAGACACTGATTTTTTTTCCTTGGAGTCATGAGTAATGATTAAGAGAAAAAAAAAAATCTGTCTTTATCTTTAGAAATGACATTTTCGTTGATGAGCCATCCACTTTTTTTACTTGTGAACTTTAAATTGTATGATGCTTTGACAGCATTTTTACTCTTGGAAGTGCCCAGCTACACCATCACATTTCAAAAACACCCCAACTGTTCAGAGCCAAATTGTTGTCTTGCTCCATGCAATGGTGCTCAGTATGAAAGGGAACCAGGGCAGTGAAAAGCTGTTTATTACATTATGGCATCTTCAGGCCTTTGTTAGTCAGAAAAGGTATTTCATTCTACTTAAATTGCTGCCTTAGCAATCTGCAAGTGATGTTTTGCTTAAAAAGTAATTTAATCACCCTTAATTTTAAAAGTTTTGGCCATGGGAATTAAAACTGTTATCAATCCCACGATACCAGCTGAAATGAGAATAAAGGAAAATGCTAGGTACTGAAGCAGTGCTGCCTCTCACATGGTCTTTCTTGGACCCCTTCTGCAAAAAGCAAGATTTCCTGTAAAATTGGATAAATTTCTTTGTACTGGTCTCTGTCATGGATTTGTTTTTCCTGACTGGAATTAAAGCCTATGCACTGGCATAAGTAGTGTGAAGAGATCAATGGGGATGCAATCATGTGTTTTCCGTTTTCTTGTAAACTGCAACTGCAGAAGTGTGTTTGAAATTAAAAGGTTTAATGACGTACTCTTTACAGTGGCCTGCGTTAGGACAAGTAAATCAGGTACATGATGTGCCATAAGGCGCAATCCCTGGACAAACAAAACCCCCAATTTATTCACTTCAATCTATATTGGGTGTTTTACTTCCTTGAATTTGCTCTTGCTATATGCAACAGATGGGCAGCACCAACGGGTGCAGATAAGATTTTGATAAAATCCTAATGCCCTTTTAGGTTTTCAGTTATCTTTTAGTGTTTGGACTGTTAGACTCCCTTGAGTATGTGAAAGAGTGAAAAATTACAGCCATAAAATTAGAGAACAAACTGGACTGTATGGATTTCATAGCAGCTCATGTAAATGTTTTTCCTATAGTGCTGTAGTGTGACAAGAGATTAACACTTGTCCACATGTCCTGAAGCTACCTTTGAATCAGCAAAAGATTCAAAGCTGAGCTGCCTTCTATTCTTGTACCTTGTGTAGTCTCCTATGTCAATGCTAAGGACATGAAACCCAGGGTTAGAACGTATTTTAACTTTTTTTAAGAAGGTTAGGTTGGATCACAACACCAGGTACAGATTTAAATGGAAGTTCCATGATTGCTGTTCCATAGAGGACCTGTATGTAGCAGGACCTGCTCTGCTCTGGGTACAGCCACATGATAGGGCAGAAACTTCTATGGAAATACCGAAGAGGGTACAGCCCTTGAGTATTCTCCAGGCTTTTTAGACATTTAAGTCTGAATTATGGCAGGCACAGGCCCCGTGACAGCAACAGAATCAAGAATGTGTGAGGTGCTGCAGGTTTAACAGGGGCAAGGAAACAACCCCAAGGCAGTGGGATGGACTATCCCTGCTGTGGGCAGTGCTCTTCTGTGAATCAGTAAAAACTGTCCTGGAATGGAAATAGAGGATGACCCATCAGGATCTGTGCTGAAAGTAATTCTGCCACGGACTTAGAGTGTGAGCCATAAGGCAGATTTCAGTGCCCAGCACTGCACTGGCAACAGGATGCAGCACGAGTTGAGTGGCAGCTTCCCACCAGATGCACTAAGGCTTGAGTCTAACTCTGCCACTACTCCTAGAGTATGGCTTTGCTCTAATTACGGTCTTTAAAATATTTCAGTTTTCTACACACTGGCCCCGTGGAGAGTTAAAACTGACATGTCCTTGATTCTGTTGATTTCAGTGAAAATTGTAACACCATTTTATCAGGTTTTGATTTAATTAGTCTGCTTCAGGGAGAGAATTAACATAGCATGTATAGCCCCTATTTAAGTGTACCCAGAATTGTATAATAGGGAAGTCTGTGCCAAACAAACAGCTGGGCTCTGTCTGGAAAAGCTTATATTCTGGTGGCACAAACAAAAATACACAATAAATACAAACACAGAACAGCATGTGGCCATTGCAGTTGGTAGTAAATGGAAAGAAATTAAATTCTTCTGTTTCTGTGATGTTTTCTGCTAAGTGCCTCAGAATTATAATAACTTGTTATTGTTTCTTTGTATGGACTGTCTCTTGACACACTCCCCTTCTAAACAGAGCTTTTGTTCCAATACTTGGACTATTCAGCAGATTTCTTCTTATAACTTGCACCTTCTTTCCTTGTTTTAGACTCTCTTGTGATAATTTTGCTTCCAAGTTATAGTGTCTCTCCATCACTGATGGTTCCATATGGTCACTCAATTCATACAGTTAATTTAATTAGATTACTCCACAGAGAAGCACTGCACTGGGCATAAGCTCCAGTGTCTCTCCTGATGGATCACTGGGCAAAGCCCTCACTCATGAGGACTTACACTGGAATGTGGTTTTAATTCTTTAGATACTTACAAAAAACAGTCAAAAGCTACATTAGGAAAGTGATGTTATATATGTCTTTAAAAAACAATTGTAAAGAGGTGCCTACAAGCCAGTGAAGTTTCCATTTGATGTAACAAAAAAAATCTGATTTCTTGCTATTTATAAACAAGAGTAAAAACACTTGGGCTCTTACACATCATTTTCTTATTTTTTTCTGACAGCAAACTTGGGACAATCCTTCCCACAACAGTGGAAGCTTTTTTTGTGTCTTGTCAGAGATAAGGTGACTGTGTGGAAAAACAATGATGATAGGGATCTGTAATTACTTGTGACTGATGAGCATATCTGACACTGTTTCCTGGTATGCACTGATAATTCTCTGAGGTAAGAGGGAAACAGACAACTTCCTCTGCTGGCAGAAGATATTTTATGTTCAGGATGCTGCTTGTGGTGAGGTTTTGGGCAGGACTGCTATACCACAGCGTGAAAATATTAGGAAAAACAATGCATGTCTGGGGAGCATCTGTTAAATGTTTCTGTCTTTCAGGTCGGTATAGTACGAATAAAGAGAAAATGAGCCCTGGGAGACAGAGAGCTCTTTCAGATGTCAGTCCTCCAATTAACTCTGTAAGGGCACACCAGAGCATCTCTGGGTAAAGGCCATCTATCTTTTTCTCTTAATATGAATGGTGGCAATATAATTATTTTGAGTGGTGAAAGAAGATTCTCTCTCGGGAGAAATTTGTCTTGATTCAAAAGTACTGATATATGCAAAGTCAGAACTGGACCCTGTAGCAGCTTCATTTTAAGCTGAACATTTAAAATGTGTATGATATTTTAAAGTTTCTGAGAAGTTTTTGAAATGTGAATTAGTGTAAATTATGCAGAGGTCTTGGAGCTCAAATAACTACAAACAAGCTTTCAAATCTACTACTAACCCTCAAAACTACCTCTACTTGAATGGCTTAAATGAAATACTGTGCTCTGGAAGGGTAAGAGGATAATATTTGGCTTAACTGCACTTTATCCTGTGCTTCTCAAAATGATCAGTTGCAAGACAATCATTAAAATCACAGGCTATATGTTACTGTCCTTGGAAGCAAATGATACATTGCAAGATTTGCAGGTCTTTGTCTTTTATCACAGCAAATCGAATGTGTCTATGTCAACAGGGGTTCTTTTCAGATCGTTCCTTATTTTGCTAGGCCTGCTGCTTTTAAATAAAACGTTTTGAGCTGATAAAGAACAAAAATGCTGATGTTAGTGTTGGTTTAAGAATTGCTGTTTCCTTTAAGTCTCCTTTCTTGCTAAGTACTGACTATAATGCAGCTCCAGATGAAATCAAGCAGTAATTAGGGGTTGTCTCCTTTCTATCTTCTCCACAATTTTCGGCAGTTACCTCTCTTGTTCAAAAACAACTGGAGGTCAGGTTATGTGAAGGAACCCCGGGATGAGCTGAACGATCAAGACCCAGAAAAGCCTGGAGCACTGTAGTCTGTAGCGTTCCTCCTCCATGTGGAACAAATTACCTATCCCAGCTTCAGACCTCAGTGGGGGAGAATATAAATTGTTTTTTATTAAGTCTTGATGTTGTGTTCGCCACCCTACCTGTGTGCTGAGTGTTTGCTGTAAGTGTGAGCCCTGCAGGTTGCCAAAGGGCCACTTGCAATGCTCTGTCTTCTCCTCCTGTCCCAGTTTTGCTGTGTTAGCCATCCTGGATTAGAAACCTAAACAGAGCATTGAGCATGAGGTGGAGAAACCTGGAGAGGGGGGAGTGAAGTCTGGCTGGAGAAAAGCAATGCATGTATTTCATGGTAAAAAGGTGTAAGAGGATCTGAACATGCCAAGCTTTGGTGAAAAAAAAAAATTGGTTAGTTAAAAATAGAGGATATATTCTATAAGCAAGATTAAAGGAAATTAAATTGGAGGATTAAGGCTCGGCTTCTCTACCTGTTTTCATTTTCTGTTTCAATTCACAAAAACCTCCTAAAATCTACCAGTGACTATCCTTTAAATAATGAAAAAAAGCAAGAAGCATGTCTTCTCCATAATCTGTGGCTATAATCTTCATCATAGAAACTGCTTCTCTTGTGAAACGACTTTGGGTGTTGTGGAGTCCTGCTTATGAGGAATGTTGATTATATTCATTCACATCTCTTGAATGAGTGGGTCTGGGATTCTCTGAGTGCTGTGTCCAGCTCTGGGGCCCCCAAAACAAGGATGATTTGGAGCCGCTGGAGTAAGTCCCGCAAAAACCAGAGGCCTGAAGCATCTCTTCTATGGAGTCAAAGTGGGGTTCAGCCTGAAAAGGTTCTAGGAGACATGAAGGCCCCTTGCAGTACCAAGAGAGCTGCACAGACTTTGGGGAAATGTGCTATGCAGCTTAAGGATCCAGCTTTACTGAGTGCGAGGGGAAAGGTGGGGAGAATCCACTGCAGGAAAGCTTTGAGAAGAAACAGGACTTCCATCTCGTTTCAATATGATAGATTACAAAGCTAAAAGAAAATGCAATTAAGTAGGGAGTTATTTCCTTTATAGAAAAAATAATCATGCTCTGGTTTAAGCTTGGACAGAAATTAGAATTTCCTGCTTTTGCTAGTTATTCTTTGTAAGGCATGGATCAAGGACTAGAAAAACTTCAGATACTGCAGAACCACAGAAGTTTTTTTGCATCACTATGCACTACTGAAACAGTACTTGAACAGGAATCAGGCATTCTTCCAATTGTGTCAAGCATGTGTGCTTAAAAGCCAGTTTTAGGGAGGTATTTCACTGCTTTTGGGATGATGAATAATTAATGGCTTGTGTAAGTATGTCACATTCCCCCTAGTTTAGTTATCCTTTCCTAAGTACTTGGGGAGGCCATGGTCACCCTTCTAGGCCTAATTTTGTTATCTTCTCACTTTCTTAAGGCTGTACAACTGTGCACTCCTGTCCTCTGGATCAGAGTTCTTGATTGTACAGGGGTAGAAACAGACCCTGAGCTAAGCTGGAGTTATCTTAGGAGGTGCATCGAGGCAGTTCAACACTTAGGATGCCTGAGACAGGAACATCAGCTCTAGTTGAGTTTCCATGATCCATTTAATGTCTTCATTCCTTGGAAGCCACTGCTATTAGCAGACTTTATAGGTAGGTAATGCTCATTTTTGTTGCTTTGTAGTGTTATTTTTCCAAATTCATTATTTAAAAGGTCATTTTCCAAGGTTGCTAGGTCTGAAATGACTGCTCTTGGCAGCAGCTCCAACTGTCTCTTCATTTCATTAATTTTCTTGCTGAATCGTGGGTTTGTTCTGTAAAATACATATATCCAATTAATTTTTCAGTATAAAAGGCAGAGACTGCCCATAAAAAGGAATTTTAGACTTTCAAACTGCATTTAGCAGATGGTTTTAAAGGTATTTAATTTCTTGTTTCCTCAAGTGGGGCTTCTGTTATTTAAATGTGTGGTGCCTTTAGCCTGTGTAAAGAAGCAGGACTTGACATTCCAGGCATGCCTACCAGTCCTCTTGGTCTCAGTACCTTCCTTGATTAAATGCTGTGGGAATGGGCGATGAGGGGCAGGACTGTAGGTCCCTTCCAGACCTTTAAAATGACAGTTTTAATGTTCTCCTCCTCCTGCACTGGAATGAATAGTCCTGCCAACTACAGTGCTCAGTGTCCTCTAGCAAGGGGGAGGACATCACCCTTCATAGTGTCAGTCCACCAGATCCAGGTAGGATCTTTCTCATATGGCTCGTAGACTGAACTCTCTTTAAAATTAGATTTTTCTGCTAGTTAATCGAATGTAACCCAAAAAAGCAGCATCAAACCCAGCAAGGATTAAGGGAGCCACGAGGTGGCACTTCTGCTGCACAGAATGCCTAAAGCTCAATCACTTTGCAGGCTGGTAAAAATACAAAAAGAAACAAAACAAACCAACCCAACTTTCACCTACAGAAGGAAAGCAAACTTATTCTTAAAAACAGCCATTTAAAGTCAGGAGTGAAACCATTACAGGGATTCCTTTCAGCCTGACCAGGAGCTGGACTCGATGATCCTTGTGAGTCTCTTCCAACTCAAGTTATTCTATGATTCTGTGCTAAACTTTCTGTAAAGCAAAAACTTAGAAACTGCCTTATCCAGTATCTCAAGTCAATGAAGTCTTTTTAAACTTAATATTCAATTTTTCCATGTTTCTGTGCCCATTTCCAAACTACCTGATACATTTTTTGATAAGGAAAGATGTGCACCAATACTGAAGTGTTCTATGGATGTACACTTTTCATGCACTGTTTCCTTTCAGAAAAGTTTTAGGGAAGGTTTTTAGGTTAGTATTTGATTATCTTGCATGTCCTTTTCTTGTTGGGTCACAATAAGTTTTTGCAAAATGTGACTGCTTGGAGGTTTCTTTTTCTTCGTAATATAAATCTATTTCAGTCTCCCCAAATGTTGGGACCCCACTTGATTTTTATTTTTTTTTCCTTTGGTGACTCACTTCTAGACTGTGTGGTCATGACCCAGTATAAAAAAATCCTTGCCAGTTGTCTCAAACTTCTTTTCCCTTTGGTCCTCCGTAAGCAAACGCTCTCTGCCTGTGATCTGTGATGAGGCCGATCCTTGGTAAAAATGTTGGGGGAAGGGAGGAATTCTTACAACAGCAGCAGGAAGGCAGGGTCTGGGCAGCAAAGCTAGCCTGGTTTTAGCAAAAAGCTAATGGAATTTTGTATTTGACTGACTTTTGGCTATTGCTTAGTAATGACGAGACCTGTCCAGGAATTTCTGACTAAGATGCAGCAGAGTCACGAGACTCCAAAGAGTTTTCCTAACAAACTCCTAAGGGTTTGGAGCCCTGTGTGAAAGCATGTGGAGCCATGGCTGGTGCACTTTGCCTTTGGAGATGATTTCTCTGCTGCACTGTCAGCTCACACTTGTGCCAAGCTTGGGACTATCCACAAGTAGTTCACTGCTGAAGCAAAGAAATGTGAAACTGTGGTGGTGGCAAATCTGTTTTAAACTTCATCCTCAGCCTTTCTCACGGAATGGGCATGACTGGCTTAAGCTACACAGCACAAAATCCTCATGTCTGGAGTGACTAACAAAACCAGTCTATAGCCACGGCTCATACCTGGGGGTGGCATAGAAAAGAGAAGAATGTAGGAAAGAGTGGAGTTGCAACATGTTATTGCAGGAGACGAAAAAATTGTGAATAAAAACTGATGAATCATGCTTTGAGTAAGTGCATTTGTACACCTACAAAACTGATAGATTTCTTTGGGCAAGAAAAGTACACCTCCAACTGCAGATGTTTTACTTCTGCTTAATGTTGAAAAAAGTACTTTATTAATGAGGATTGTAGATTAGTTCACCTGCTCTTCAGTGACTACATTGCTCTGTTTTTTTCTTAAATTGTTTTCAGAGCTACAGCAGTCCGGCCAGACTTTCCCATTAATACTTTATTAGCAGAAGCCAGTTCTGTTATAAATGCTTGAAATTTTCTTTTCGGTCTGCCTTATATGTGCACCATATGCCTAGAAGACTTCTGGAAGACTTTGTTTTCTGCCTTTTCTGCAGCAGCTGCTGGGCTAAGATGCCTTTATTTCAACAGTAGTTTTTATTCAGTAGGGAAAACATTTTAAATGTTCTTTTTCCTTTCTTTCATAAATGTCATTCTGGGAAGTGCGGCTGGACATATTTCTCCTTTTTAAAATGAACATTTCTATCAGTAATTCCCTCAGGGTAAACAATACTAACCCTGACTTCAGACAGTGAAATTTATCAGGGTGATGCTTCTCCTGCCTTTGTGGAACAGCTGAGCCCTGTACCTTGTGTGGTAACATCCGGAATTACAAGACAAACTGTAGATTTAGGGACAATTAACAGCAAAATGCTTCCAAGCAGAACTAAGTCATTAATCTGGGTCGGGGAAGTTTGTTTTATTAAGGAGAGAGTATTGTAATGGCAGTGCATTCAAGATCAAATTTTACCTGTTAACAAACAGGCTTTGTGTAACTGCAGCAGTTCAGACACCTACCAAACCGTGCTGTCCTGTGGTTCGGTCCCTGTGGTGTCAGTTTCAGGCGTGCCCGCAGTGCTGGGCTGTTCAGCCCCGCAGAGATCCGCAGGGATATCCCGGCTCCGGCTCCTGCCTGGCCCCCGCTGCGCTCAGCTCCTCTCCCCTCCCAGCTCCGGGGCTGCGCGGACCTAACTTGTACAGGCACAAAAAGCTGCAGATCAGAAATTATCCCTCCCCTCAAAATGTAAAACAAGGCTTGAACGCCTCCATTATCTGTCAAACGGTACTAAAGGTTGAGAGAGTTGCGGCTGTTCAGCCTAGAGATGAGAAAACTCCAAGGAAACCTCAGAGCCCCTTCTAGTTAAAGGGGCTAACGGGGAGCTGGAGAGGGTTTGTTTGACAAGGGATGGAATGATATGAAGAACAGTTTTCGCTGGAGAGAGGGTAGACCTAGATTATATATACGAAAGAAACTCTTCCCTGTGCGGGCGGTGGGGCCTTGGCACAGGTTGCCCAGAGAAGCCGTAGCTGCCCCATCCCCGGCAGCGCTCAATGCCGGGCTGGACAGAGCTTTGCGCGCCCGGCTCTAGCGGAAGGTGTCCCTGCCCACGGCACAAGAGTTGTAACAAGATGCTCTTTCCAACCCAACCATTCCCCCTCCCGTGAACCGTCCCGGCGGCGCTCGGGGCTCGGCGGCTCCGGCGCGGCCCCGCGGGCGCTCCCCGGGGTGGCCCCTCACAGCCGGGGCCGGGCGCGCTCCGCTTTACGGCTGCTGAAAACTCCCTGGGCGGGCCGGGCCG